>JAYMSZ010003885.1:0-10069 GCA_036897665.1 Pelargonium citronellum | reverse complement strand
CTTTCCCAAAATATTATATTTGTATTTGAAATACAACATTTCAAATTCAGAATTTCAAATGACGAATTTCAAATCGAATCCATGTTTCCAAACGCAACCTAATAGATATGTGAAATTTGGTCCATCTCAATCTAATTTGACCAACTTTTAATTCAATTGAGCAGATTTACTCAAAAATTTTACGGTTTATAACTGAAATTTGATCCATAACCCAAAAATCAAATAAATCCAAAACTTGTTTTAGGTCAAATACAAATTACGTTTACTAACACAAACAAACTCAACCAGAGTTTGATTCGGAATTGTGTATTAGTTATATATTTTCCCCTAATATTGACATGTGGCTCAGTGGCTCCATAAAAGCCGTTATGAGGTAAGCAAATGAGCTCCAAAATCAAAGCTGACATTTCAATTTTCAACTCTCATTACAAGTTCAAGAAGAACCGACCATTTCATTATTATATTTAAAAAATAAATTAAGTTTTTTGTCGAAAAGAAAATAAACAAATACTACTACTAATATGGTACTAGAAAATAAATTAGAAACCATTGGGCACATCACATCACTTGATCATGATGAACCGACGGTCAATATGAGCCATCCTCGTGTGGGCTCAAATAATGCATCGTTAGTCAATCTATTTCATTTATCAATTGTCGACCACTATTTTCTAGTTACATTGGGATAATTATTTTTTTGAATCCGACTTAACCGATAACACATATAACAGACACACATATTATAATTGTGTTGTGTTCGAATTATGTTCTTAAGATATGCATGCTCATGTAGTTGATCATCTTGTGGCACATAGTACGTTCAACACACACGTTTAGATATATTTGTAAAGTAGTTTTTATGTGATAATCGTGTTGAGTCATTCTCACGTCAAATGTGTTGAATAGTGCTGTCAAATGTGGGTCGAATTCGTGTTTTGTGTTTATAAATGTGTCGTACTCGCATTAGACCGTGCAACCTAATTAGCAAACTTGTCATATACTCATACTCATGTTGAGTTGTGAAAAAACGATCAACCTTCAACACACCACACACGAATTGTCAGCTCTAGTTAAATGTACAAATATGTACAACCCAAATCCGTAAAACATAATTTAAATTTTAAGTGTTCGAGGATTTGAGTTGAAATCATCATTTTCAAATACGCAATTCCATTCTACATACAGCTTTAGTTTCATTTTTGGAATTCTTTATGAAGTCAGCTCAATCCAATATTTGAATATTATAAACACACATTAGCAAATTCATAATACTCCCTCCGTCCCAAAATGAGTGTCCTATTTCCATTTTTTGCAAAAATTAAGGATTACCAAATAATTTAATGTGTTTTCAATATTACCCCACTTTCCCCCCATAAGTGATAAGGAAAAACCAATAATATAATAATCTAAAAATAGAAACAGGACACTCATTTTGGGACAAAAAATTTAGACAAACAGGACACTTATTTTGGGATGGAGGGAGTATAACATACATTCACAAAATTAAATAAAAAATAATACACTCATTTTTATACATACGTTGCGTAACTGGTTCATTTGAATTAAAGCATAAGCACCGTCCCAATCAAGTTTCAAATTCGAAAAATGAGGAAAAAAAATAATAGCTAACTTGAGCTCCAAGCTTTAAACTCAATTAAAATTCAAGCTCAGAAATAAAGGCAGAAAATTAATCCATAATTTCCAGTTGACTGTAAAATCAGTTACACCAAAAAAAAGTATATACAGTAATAAATAACAAAAAAAAAGAAAAAAAAATCTCATTGAAAGTTGAGAAGAAATTATCACATAGAAGACGAAGAAAAATCCAAACAAGCCAAATCTGATACGGTTTCTTCGCCGAACAGAACACAGAATCGAAGAACAGAGTACAGTTTAATTCGAAATCTAATGAAAATTGAAAGAAATCAACAATAAATCTGAAAAATAAGCTAAACAAAATTTCGTTGACAATAAATTATCTCAGAGAAAACGAAGAAAAATCTGAATAATCTACGGTTTTCACCGAACAATACACATAATCGAAGAACAGAGCACAGTTTAATTTCAAATCTAATCTAATTTTGAGTATTTACGATCAAAACCGAGAGAGATGAACAAGAAATATGAAGGAAAAAAAAAGCGAAAAATTCTCATTACAGTTGACGATCAATTATCACAGCGAAGACGAAGAAAAAAATCTGAAGAATCTACCTATCCGATACGGTTTTCAGTTTCCACCGAACAAAACACAGAATCGGAGAACAGAGTACAGTTCAATTTCAAATGTAATCTACTTTTGTGTATCTACGATCAAAATGGAAACAATATTGAATCAAGCGATTGTGCGCTTGCCTGGACGATCGGCGACGCGGAGAGTCTTGTCGATGAGGTTGCGAGCCTTGCGGCTGCGGATCTCGACCTTGACACTGGAGCTCTTGTCCATTTTGATGTAGGGCTTCTTCTTCGATTTCTTGAGCGATCGCACCTTGGACTTGATCGACTCCACCAAGCTCTCCAACTGATACACCATCATTGCGAAGAAAATGGAGAGATTGGAAGGTTAGGGTTTCGAATTAGGAAGATACGACGAGCACAGTCTCAGATCTGGCTCTGTATTGCTCATGTGACTGTGTTTTTGTTGAAGATGGTGGTGGTTTCTGGAGTCACTCACATCTCTGTGTTTATATAGATGGATTGTGTGGTAAAATGGGCTTGTTTTGGGGGATTATTACGGCTTTGCCATCCACTGTTTATCACTCTTTTTTTTTTTTTTTTTATAGAAGTGATTGTGTGTAGTTGAGGTGTACTTCCATCTTGCTTCTCCACCATTGAATTTGGGTTTATTAGTCTAAATAAATATATAATTGGTTATTTATGATATAAGTTAGAGCTGATAATTTGAGTTTTGTATTAATTTTTTTAGATTCTTACTAAAGAGGATTGATTGATCCCGACCCGAAATGGTGTAAATTTTGGGTCGAATTTAAGGTTAAAAGGTAAAATGTACGTGTTCGTGTATACGTCCCCATTGTTTTCACTCTTAGTCATTTTGATTTTGTGCATTAAAAAACACTTACGTGCAAATCTTAAAGCTTGTATTTGTGTTGACAAAATGGAGCAAACTATTGTAACTGCCATATTAATCACTGAAGTAATTGTGAGATAACCACGTATATTCTAATTTCAACATTATGTTACTTAAGAGTTATTTCATCGAGACTTGTCGAATAATTTAAGCTATGACTCGTTTATTAAAACTTTTGAATTATGGCTAACACTCTAGGCCTACAATCTTATTGAGTTGAGAACAGATAATATTCAATGAATTTTAAGTGACGTTTTCTTAATTTTTATTTTATAAAAATAGAAAAGTTGAAACTCCAAATTCAAAGCAACACACAAGTTAGTATAGAACATTTAAAAAAACTAACAAAAATAGAAAATAGGAATTGTCATTTTCAAAGTTATGGGATCAAGAAAATATCACATGCAAGAGACATTAGTGTTTATTAGTGTGTTTTTAAGTTGAGAGTGACCACTTGTCCGCCACTCTCATTTTCACAATCCATAATGCAAACATAACGCTTCACCACAAATTGTGAATGACTAAGGTCTTGTTTGGGATATTCATTTATCTCATGCAGCTCATATGTGTATTGATATATAAAGTTAGGGATGTTTAGTTGTTGGAGAAGTTGATCCCTCCTTCGAGAGTCGAGACGTTGGGAGTTTTGGCCACCAGAGTTTGGTGCCTCCTACACCTCTCATTGAAGAGAAATTCAACGACAGTAGATACTAAAATAATCTCAAAGTATATCAATTCTCTAATCGTTTTACCATAACTAAATTTTGCTTTAGTTGTGACATCAGGTTTCGATGTACATGTTTTAACTCAAAAATGTAGACCGTTCTTGACTTTACACCGGTCTACTGTTGGTAGACCCTAGTAGGATAGAAGTTGATATCATTTTTTGTGAATAATACTTGTATACTATAAAAGATCAGCCTTTTAAATAATTAGTTCAACCTACTGTTTGTTAATCCATATTTGATATGAGTCAACTTGCATGTAAAAGATAAGTTTGTTAATGTTATACTTTTTATATTTATATGTATACTTAAAATATTCAAGCTGATGAGGAGAACTCCAGTAACTTCGATTTGACTATTCAAGGTGTTCTAGTCATTGTAGCTCAATGTGCTAGCGTCAATTTTCAGTTTGCGGGTTGATCTGCTTACCAAGTAGCCCACGAGTTAATTATGTCTTCGGTCTCTTTATCAGGCTTATCTGAGAGTGGTGGTCTTCAAGCCCCCAATCTTATATCACATTTGTTATCGTCCGATAGGAACAAATTAGCTTTTGCGTTAAAAAAGTTAGTAAATGCATAATCATACTGTTACTTTCAAACAATTTAATTTTAAAAAACCTCTTTTGAATTTCCTTCTCCACTCTTGATTACTGAACAAAATATTAAATCTTTACAAATATTTTTCTTCTACAAATATTATCTTAATTCAATTCGAGACGTGTAAAATCAGAAAATTCTTATTTCAGAATATGCTGGTAGTAAATCAATCACTTTCAACACTCAAGTGTTCTTGACAAACTTTTCATAAAAATATTAACGTATCAAACTTTTCGACTTGTTTATAAACATAATTATTCACTACCAAGAATGTAGGAATATAGAGAGAGAGACATATAAAGTTGTCAAGACTTTAATTAATTAAAGAAAAAATAACCACACCAAAAAGATGCACCATAAAGTCTATATATATTAAACAAAAGTTATGGATTGAATCCCAAGTCTCACTCAATGGGTGTGGCGCAATTGGTTAACACAGGTTGCGTGAGTGGAAAGAGGTCTTGGCTTCGATCCCCACTCAACACACCTTTAGGGAGAGGTGAAATCCTTAATCTGTGAACAAACCTCGAATGGAGATTAGTCTGTGTATGGACACAAGGCTTAAAAGTGTCTATCGCAATAATGCGAGTCTGCTCAGGAACTCCATGGTCTAACCAAAAAAAAAAAGAATCCCAAGTCCCATATCACAATACACATATATTTAACTTCACACATGTATTGTCATCAGGTAACCAACGAATTGTTTGTTTAGAATGTCCGCGGAGCGGGCTTATGTACTACGAGCATAGCTGATAGGGTTATTCGTGGTTTGGCGGATTGGCTAGTGAATTTTGGTCTTCAGGATTGTCAGAGACTGGCTCCTTATCAGGTCATGCCGAGTGGGTTGGATGCCTTAGTTGACGAGGATTGTAGGGGTGTTTTCTTCCCCAATTCGATGTATGTTAGCTAGTTGTTATTTTCTTTTTCAATGTATAAAAAAAATAAAATTGATGGACCCATTTTTTTCTTCCAATAATTGAATAATTTGAAAAATGAAAGATCATCCACTCTTTACTCCATTTTTTGAAGAATCCAAAACTCACAGATTCTATCAATGGTAGCTCCAATAAAAGGTTCACATTTTTTTATATTTGGTCTCAACACTCAAAACCATCTTTTTGTGGAAAATGATGCAATCTATTAGTATATTCTACGCTACTAAAAAAAAAAGTAAAACAAGGAAAGAGACACCCACTAGAGAGATTGGGGTTTGTAAAATAAGAGACATAATTACCTAATTATATCATAGATTGTTTCGAGACAAAATTGAACCTTTTGGTGTAAGAATGAGTACTTTAGAATGAAAATCTCATTACTAGACATTCAAAGAATACGATTCCACAAACAAAATCAACTAATTATTGCTGATAGTTATCAAAACTGTCATCTTCTACAGCTATAGCATATTAACAATTTGATGTGTCTAGAAATACCTCCAAGCAAAACAAAAGAATAGGACTCTCTCTTCAAGCTCCATTTGAGGATCAAACAAAGGTTGATAATATGTTCTTCTTCAGAATGAACTCATCTTCCTTGGCTTCACTCACTGTCTGCAACAAGAAACCACAAAATTCAACTATTTCCATAACAAAGTTACAAAATTATCCACATTGTAGTTAAGACTTGAGACATTTCAATACATGATAATCAAACAGTGAGCAAATAAGCAAGAAAAACACCTTTTCGAGAAAATGTTTGCTTGCAAATTATGCACTAGTAGTGCTTGCCTATCGTAAGAGTTAAACTCAACTAAAAGTTTGAGTTGATAAATTTTATACTCTTAGCACGCCTCCTCATATGCAAGGATGAATCTATTGCAAAAATGACGGATTGAAGATGAAATTTATAACCTTGCTAAGCATGCCATTGATCCGCTGAAGTTCCTTCTTGGGATAGTCAGGACCTTTTTCCATAGTGTTCTTGGCAATTTTTAAGTATATATGGCCATATCTGAAAACAAACTAACAAGTAAGAGCTAGCAAGAATTCAAATCAACTGAAAAATGAAAATGTAAGGAGTTTGGGTTTGAATATATTGTGAAACTCAAGATTTGGTTAACTATCAATCTATTGTAGGAGCGCTGACCATCATGTTGAGAAAACGATCGGGTAATTTTGGAGCAACAAATATTCGACAAAAGTTGAAGCCAATTACCTCGCTTTGGAACCCTTAAGCCTCTCAACTTCCTCCTCCATTTGAGAATATATATCCTGTTTCTCATCACCACCGGCACTCATAAACTCCTCCACTAAAGCATTCAATGCTAAAATAACACCAGCCTGCATAAAAGAAAAAAAAGATGGGTAAGAAACTAAAACTGATCATTTTGTGGTCTTTTTTGGGATAAGTTACAAATTTCTCACTTACTTTGCCCGTAAGCTTCCCATTTTCGTCGCGACGAGTGCCGCATTTCTGGTTAATGAAACCTACAAAATGGGGTAATTTTCGCTCCCCAGTGTAGTCTTCGCCCTTTTTGTTGGTCTTCGTGAAGAACTTCACGACGGGGAATCCAGTTACATTGTACCTACAAAAGACGTATACTATAAGGGGCCGTTCGTTTAATTGTTTACAAGTAAAATTACTATGAATTTAGGATATATTGAGTGTATTCAATTTTTAATTCAAGCGTTCCTTAAACAAATCCTCAAATGAGTTGAAATACTCGTATTTTTTTAATAATTCAGATCTGGACCATTAAATTGCTAGCATTTCAATCACTGTTTGTAAAATATGAAACTTACTCTGCGGCGAATTCAGCGTATTTGTGGGCATTAAGATTTGCAATCACTACATCTTCCTCAAACTTAAATACGTCTGCAACCTTCTCATATATCTGCATAATAATAGCAAACATTAACAAGGTAAAGACATTGATCAATACTAACCGTGCCACTAAACGAAGAAACATAAGGGTTAAATTTTTCTACTATGCGTTGTTCAAAAGTATAAGCTTTAGCCTATAGACTTATTTTTTACGTGTTTACATCCCCGAGCTAATAAACATGCGTGTTGTTATTCATTCAAAACAGTTCATAACTAACTTTTAAGAGTTATTTTCAAATTTTATGACAGTTAAGGAGGTGCAGAAAAATTTAATTCAAAACATAATGTACTTACCGGAGCAAGAGTTTTGCAATGACGACACCTGTGAGAGAAAAAGATAAATAGAAAGACAATTCAAAGAAGCAAATATGAATGCGAAAATTGCTTACAATTAGGGACCAATACGATGGTAAAGGTACGGAAATGTGTGGGGGGAGACCCGAGTATTCTTACCAAGGTGCATGGAATGCAACCAGAATGTGTTTCGTCTTGTCCAACACAATTTCGTCAAAATTATCAGGTGTTAGTTCCACAACATAAGATGGGGTTTCAGCTACTATCGCTCTAGTCCCTGAATACAACGCAATAGTTCAATTTCATCTATCCGGCCAAGGTACATGAAAGCAAAATCGAGTACAAAATTTACAAAAGCAAGTTTGAGACCTAGAAATGGAATCCATAAAGGAAATTATTAGGGAAAGAAATGATAATTTGGATATAATCATTTGAGTAACTTAGCGTGTAACATTTAACAATCGATTATATCAATGCTTTGGGATGCACTACAGCGGAAATTATTCAAAAATACAGTACCTCATTTATTTAATTTCCATATTGTAAAAGGAATGCAATAGATTTTATCCAAGAAGATACGTGTGGTTGCTAAACAAATAATCTAAGAATAGAAATTACCCTCACAAGTCACAAAGATGAAAACTTATCTTCTGTTTAATGAAACTAAGGGATCAAGAAGGTCAAATTAGTAATTATACCTGCTTCTGTATTTACGAATTCGGCTATAGCTTCAGCAGTACGTTCACCTTCATACGTCCTGAAACACGATTAATTTGATCAAGTACTATCTAAACTGATACAAACACAGATTCAAAAAATTTACTCGCCAGAACAATTTTTTGTTTGCTTCATACTTCTAAAATTTCTTCAAAGTGGTATCATACATAAAGGTGGAAGAGGCACACTCACTTTCTAGGATGCAAGGACCTTTTGGGAAACCATTTAAGCATAGGAAGCCCATTTGTTTCATATTTGAGGCAAAGGTCCTCATCGTCGTCACAATTCACCTGCATAAACAACCAACTAATGAAAACGAAGCAACAAGCTCATAAATCTCCACTCAAAACTGCCATGTCAGCACGGGTGAAGCGGGACCCACCTAAAAGTGGGCCGAGAATACAGTATAGGTGTCTGGAGCAGACCATGCCCGTGGCAAGGAACCCTCGATCATGTGCCTGACTCCATGTCACCACAACTATGGCTTAGCCACCCACGTGCATGGCAGGGAGCACATGACCGTGCACTTGGCTAGATGTCACCAAAGTTATGGCTCGGCCAGTCACGCCTGTGACAATGAGCCCACGACCATGCACCTAGCTCGATGTCACCACAGCTATGGCCCGCACACCCTCACCCGCGGGCACGAATAGATAGTCCGAGTACAAATCTAGCTAGAGTCAACAATTTGAAACCGAACTCACATATACCCAAAACCTGACTCAGTAATTTATGGGTTTGGTCACATATAATGGGCCCGACCAAATTTTGGGTTGGTCAAGCAAACCTAGTGGTGTCAATTCGGGTTTCAAGTTTACATTGAAAATATGCATGTTCATGGGGGGCAGTCCGACCTGACCCTTGTGCCCATTTTATGTGACCCGACCCCACGAGTTTTGGGTTGACCATGGTTGGGGTCGAAATTGCTGGCTCTAGGCAAACCCGCCCAACTCGAACCCAACCTGACCCGCTGTCCAAAATCCAACCCCCAAACCCACATCTCTTTCAGGTTGGGTTTAGTCTCTTCAATAAAAGTTCGTCATTACTCCATTCATCAAATTTGAGTTTACAAGACAGTCAATCAATCACAAAAAAACTGTCATATCTCATCAACCAACAAGACTGCAACACTACCACCGGACATTAATACATTAACAACCAAATCATTAAACAAGAAAACAATTGTAAGAAACTACCCAGAGAGCTAACCTGTCCGATCAGAACAGCTTTTGACTTCCTGAAGGTGTTAGCAAGTTTTTCATATTCAGGAGCAAGCTTCGTGCAATGTTGACACCTTCAACAGAGAAGAAAATATATAAAAATTATTTAAAATCATGGAATTAGATCAGTTGAACCGGTGTATTTTGCATGCAAAACCCGACCCAACTCGTATCTTGAACCCAACAACCTAAACAAACAAAAAATCTCTTCCAAGTTGGAGTTGGTAGGCTTTAATTGTGGATTTTATAGGTAAATTGTGTAGATTCATGCGAGTTTGACGATCCCAAAATTGATCAGTTTTTTTTTTTTTTTGATACCTTGATCAAGGTTATTTTATGCAACTCAAAAAAATGTGCATATGATTTCGGTGATCATTGATCCAGGTCCAAAATGTCAGCTCAAGAATCTACTCTAACAAAATTAAACAATTTGCCACATAAATTTAGGTAAAATCCGAATCGTACCCAGATACAGATTGTCACATTGTCATCAGAAAACAAAATAATCAGCTTCAGCTCATACCAAATGATTAAAATCTCAGATTACACGTTCTGGTTTAATTTGTCGATCATTTTCTCGGCAGCCAAACAGGCTGAGAGTGAGAAAAT
>JAYMSZ010003884.1:0-10070 GCA_036897665.1 Pelargonium citronellum | reverse complement strand
CACGGTGGCGATCTTGGAGGTGATGCCTAAGCAGTACAGGCACATGATTGTTGGGCCTTCCTTGAAAGTTGACTTGCAAACTGCAGCCATTGCTGAGGGTGTGTTGACTTTTGTGATTACTTTTGCTGTTCTTGTTATTGTTCTCAAGGGACCAGCCAGTTCAGTGTTGAAGGCCTGGCTGCTGGCTATAGTCACCGTCGTTATTGTAACAGCCGGTGCTGAATATACCGGACCTTCCATGAATCCTGCCAATGTGAGTATTCACTTGCTTGATCTTGATACGGTCACTTTTTTTAGATGCGTTATATTATGTCACTTGCTATGAGATTGATGATTGTGTTGAGCATGCGTGATTTTCTTGAATGTTAGAAACTTTGAATTTGTTGAGCAGGCATGATTTATTTGAATGAAAGCTACTTGTAGCTAATTGGTAGAATGATTCCTATTGTTTGCATTTTGTTTGATGTTGTTGGTTACTTATTAAAAAAATACTCCCGTCTCAAAATGAGTGTCTTAGTTTCGTTTTTGAGAAAAATTAAGGACAATTTTGTGTTAGTATTCTACATTTAATGGAAATGAGTCCTCACTTTCCTTATCCCTAAGATATTTTAGTAAGAAACACTTGAGTTTGTTACAATGAGAGCACACAGGGGAGTGAGGGTAAAAGCCTAACTCAAACCAACTCACCCTTAATCTCTACGAAAATAAGAGAGTGGACACTCATTATTGTTCTCGTCGTTGAGCCTCATCACTGTTATCTCCTTCAACACATCATTTAGGAAGTGGGTAATTTCATTCCTTGCTATTTCCATGGTCAAGGAGCTTGTTGTTTCCCATCCATTCTCTTCCATTGCTTCATATATAAACCGTCAACCTTTTAAGGCCTCTTGGACATTTGAATTTGAGAATTGTTGGGAATAGATGCAAAGTTGATGAAGACAAAAGGTATACCATACCATCCCAAGCTTCGGGAAAGAGGGAGCTATAGCTTGCCTAGCTGGCTTTTCATGTGCATTGGGTGACATACCATGCCAGATTTGACAGAATGTTGGTTGTGGAAATACTAGATATAAGTTTTTAGATGAAAGGTGGTTCTGAACTTCTGAGGAAAACCCATTTGTTTGTGTTTATTGAATTAATAGCCTTTAAAAATAAAATACGTGTTATGGAGTTCTTTGGTTGCTTATTTTTCTATATCGAATCACTTCACTTCACTGCATCGTCGTTGTCTATATAACTTAGTTATTATCATCACTGCAGGCCTATGGGTGGGCGTATATAAACAATGGGCACAACACTTGGGAACATTTCTTCGTTTTCTGGATCGGCCCCTTCGTTGGAGCAATATTGGCCGCTTGGCTCTTCCGCGCCATCTTTCCTCCACCAGCGAAGAAAGTGAAGAAGGCCTGAAAAGAGCGCCACTAAGCCATGGTACAAGGATTTCTCTCCCGTTTCACTCTTGCTTTAGCTTAGTACCCTGTGAATTCTGCTCGGATCATCTTCCGTTTACGCAAGTGAACTCTGTTCCTCTCCTCGCGGAGAGCGATTTGATGCAAAACTGGTAATGCCTGAAGCTGTCTCTTCCATGGATAGATTGGTGTATAAAAGAAGAAAGATGGAGATTTCTGGTACTAGTTATTAGCATTTTGATTATTTGTATCCAATTGTACTGTTTAAATTTATGTATTGCTCTTTTCATGTTTTGGAACTTTGATTATATGAAGAAGTTTAGTTCTTGGAAGATTGGCTTCTCCGAAAACTTTCACATTACATGCACTTTTGTCGTATAAAGAAATCATGAATAACTTTTAACAGACCGAGACTCAGCTAATCAGACCGAACGTCAATACAAATTCTTCTCAATTTTTTCGACAAATACAATCTGAAATTTGAATTGCTACTTCTAATAGTCAGTGTCGAAATAAAATATTAAAAATATGATGGGTCGATTGTTGCAAAAATATATAAAAAGAAGGACCTATATGCAAATAGGATTAAGTACAAAAATTTGACAAAATTCGTTATTGGGCAGTGACAGTTAAAATTTTGCTTCTTCTCCTTCCGTCTTCGTCTGCAACTTTTCATCTACTCGATAACACACAACGAGACGAAGAAGAAGAAGAAGAAGAAGAAGAAGCAGAGCATTGCGTTTCATGCTCTCTCTCTCTGAGAACCGTCCGATCAGTATCTTGCATCTCATGATCTCCATCACCAGCCAATCACATTCCCTCCAAATCCGTCTCCGATAAACCAATCCGCACCAGATCCGTCCCCATTACCGTAGTCCTGGAGCCCATTCCGGCTCCCGCCACCGCCGGTAACGGCCAGATCCGTTACCGCACACCTTCCTCCGCCGAGCTCCTCGAGAACGGCCAGTCCTCCGCCGGCGCCCCGACCTCTCCCACTCCCACCTCCGATCTCCCCGACTACGTCGTCAACGACCACAAGATGCTCAAGCGCGGCGGTCGCCAGCCGGACTCGTTCTCCGACAAGATCTACCGCTACCGGAGCGTCGTTCTCGTCATCTCTGTCCCTCTCGTCCTCATAACCTTCGTCCTCTTCCTCATGCCTTCCGCCTCTCCCTCCCAGTCCATCCAGGAGTACAACATCTCCCACCGGAAGGCCTCCCCCAGTAACGCCGCTCAGGACAGATCCAAGACCTCCTATGCCGTTATCTTCGACGCCGGCAGCTCCGGCAGCCGCGTTCATGTATTTTGTTTTGATCGGAATCTGGATCTCGTCCCCATTGGCAACGATCTCGAGCTTTTTGAGCATGTAAGCTGCTGATATTACTTCACTTTCGTCGAATTTTCACTGTTCGCATATGTTTTTGCTCTATAAGACTTCAATTTCATATGGATTTCCGAATTTCTAGTTGCTATACTGTGTAATATGTATATCTTCACTATTGCGCATAGTTTACTTTAAAATTCATCTGTTTTGGATTCAATTTGGTATGGATTTCTGAATTTCTCTTTGCTATACTGTGTATATTTTCGCCAATTTTTTACTATCTGCATACATTTTTGCTCTATAAGACTTCAATTTCGCATGGATATCTGAATTGTACTGTGTATGTGTTCACTATTTGCTCTGTAATTTATCTGTTTCATTGCAATTTCATGTGCATTTCTGAATTGTGCTACACTGTGTTATATTTTCAGTATTATAGTTTTGCTCTATTAATCATCTGTTTCACCTCAATTTTATATGGATTTCTGATTTCCTCTGTGCTACACTGTGTATAATTTCACTATTTGCATATATGTTTGCTCTATATTTCATCTGTTTCAGTCTCAATTTCGTATGAATTTTTAAATTTCTAAATGCTATACTGTGTATATTTTGGCTCTATAATTCATCTTTAGTCTCATTTCTCTGTGCTATACTTTGTATATTTTCACTATTCGCATATTTTTTTCTCTATAGTTCATCTGCTTGGGTCTCAATTTCGTATGGATTTCTGAATTTCTCTCTGCTTTACTGTGTATATTTTCAATATTCACATATATTTTTGCTCTATAATTCATTTGTTTTGGTCTTAATTTTTTTTGGATTTCTGAATTTAGATTAAACCAGGACTTAGTGCTTATGCTAAGAACCCGCAACAAGCAGCTGAGTCTTTACTAGGCCTTCTTGATAAAGCTGAGAGTGTCGTTCCCAAGAAATTGCGCTCCAAGACGCCAGTTAGAGTAGGGGTGGGTGTATTCTGATTGGTTGTTTCCTTCTACTATGCAATTTTTGTTTGTATTGAATTGCTAATTTTTAAATTCCAATGTGTAGGCAACTGCAGGTCTTAGGGCATTAGAAGGCGATGCATCTGATAGAATTTTGCAAGCGGTAAATTGATGCTGTGTTGTATCTGTTTGTTACGATTTTAAGTAGCGTTTGGATTCAAAAAAATTGTTCAAAAATGGAAGTCAAGCACGGGGATGAGAATGAAATTCTCAATTTTCATGTTTGGATTATGACTTTTTGGTGGTGGAAATAACTTTGGAATGGAAATCTCGTTTCCATTTCCTTTCCAATATTTTTTAATCAAACGTTACTTTGTTCTTTGTTTTTTCTGCTGCCTCAATGCTCATGGCTTTAAAATCTTACATATTAAGGTTAGGGATATTCTGAAAGCTAGAAGTAAATTGAATTCCGAGTCAGATGCGGTAACTGTTCTGGATGGAACTCAAGAGGGTTCTTATCAGTGGGTAAGTTCTTTGAACTCCTTTTATCTATATATTAAGCCTCTTTATTCTCTACTGAAACTGTGATACCCATAATTTTACTGATATAGGAGTGTTGTTTTCTACTATTTTCCCTGTTTTAATGAATACGCGGCTATGGTGTAATAAATGTAAATGACATTGTGCAATTTTGAGAAAGTGGTTACTTAAATTGGCTAAAACAAATGTCAATTTTATTTTGGTTTTTAGCATTTTATGTTCTAGAAATTTCATGCCATCCTCTTCAGGATGGGATCGGAGTCTGCAATTTGTAGATAAGGCTAAAATTAAGCTAGCTTGTATCTTCTAGGGATGTGGTAGTCGCAAAGATTGAACAACCCCTTTAGCTAGATTTGAGTTTTTTCTCAGAAAATTAGAATTTTTAGTTTACTTGATGGAAACTGCATCAGCCTTAGGCGAACATTTAGACGTGCAAAGGCTAGTTGTTTCATAGACGAAGAACATGAATCTTTATTTGCTCTCTTGCCTCTAGTGGTATGGAGGGACTGAAGGAGCTATACAAAATTTATCCTAATGCTGAATTTAACTTATGAATATATACACTATGTGAGCTATTGTCATGCCAAATTTATCATTGGTAAGCATTTAGACTGGCAGACATGATGGTACACTAATTTAGAACTGTAGAGTATAGTGATTATTGGAATTTACCCTTTCACTATTTTTGACATTTAGACTGTAATACGAATGAAGTGAGTTTGAGATATTGGTAGGTAAACCAAGTGCTATTGCTAATACAAACCAAGCATTGGAAATTGAATCATTTTCTACTAAAGAACATGTTCATGATAAGAACTTATTATCCATTACTCTGTTCAGATTTTCGAAAATGTAAGAGAAGAAGTTTGAAGAAAAACCTTCTTTTCACCAATGGAGCTTAGCAATTATAGTGGGTGTAGGGGTGATTGGATATCCTTATTGTGAGGCTGTCATTTCATTATTTATTTGACATAAACGCAAGCACGGAAGGTTCTACAAGCATAATGAGTTATAATATATTACATGCGGTTTAATATTATTTAACAACTTTATCAAATTAAGGTAAAGTCTCTCCCCTCATACATCTTAAAGGTAAATTCATCACGTGATAGTTATGTATGTAACTGATGAATTTGGAGTGTAGAACCGGGATTAAGGCTGGGAGATCCAGAAACTCTTCTTCTCGTAACTGATTGAATGGGAAACATGAATATTTTGCTTCTTCTTTACTCATATTTTTAGTCATGCATCTGCTGCTGAGCCGAGTTGTAGTTTTCATTAACCTGCCTTTTATTCTGCAGGTAACAATCAATTATCTATTGGGGAATCTGGGAAAGGATTATTCAAAAACAGTTGGAGTGGTTGATCTTGGTGGTGGATCGGTTCAAATGGCATATGCTATCTCAGAGACAGATGCTGCTAAGGCTCCGAGGGTATCAGATGGGGAGGACTCATATGTCAAGGAAATGTATCTTATGGGCAGAAAATATTACCTCTATGTTCACAGGTTCCTCTCTCTCTTCATTTTGTTCCTTCTTACAATTCTTCTTCTTTTTCCGTAAGTGCTTCTTTTTATTTCTTTTCCATTGACATCCCGGAGATTGTAAGTTCTGTTATACTCCTCCGTCCATAATAAGTGTCTTGCTTTCCATTTTGAGAAAAATTAAGGAGATGTTAGTTAGTGTTGTATATAACCTCTTCTATCCTCATGCACATTTATTGCAACAAACTTAAGGGATACTAACTAGCTTATTATAGAGACACTATTGGTAATTCATACATAACTAACTTCCTAAAAAGAAAACAAGACACATATTTTGGGGTAAAAATGCAAGTGAAACAAAACACTTATTTTGGGACGGAATGAGTAACTTATAGGTATAAAATTACTGATTTTTAGGTTTTATTATATAATGAGTATGTTAATATGAGTTTTGTTTTGTTCACAGTTATTTGCATTATGGCTTGTTAGCAGCTCGAGCTGAGATTTTGAACGCTCACGAAGAGTCTGGTAATCCATGTGTCATGGTTGATTATAATGGTATGTTAAACCCTTCTATTTCTCGATACCTTATTCCGTGTTTACTGTGAAAATGTTCTAATAATGTTCATCATATTATCATCATTATGCTTTCCTGTAAATGGATGGATGAGGTGCTTCTAGTTGTTGTAGAAGTAAACATGGTCGAGGATAGTCCAGAATGTTAACAGCTGTATTCCAAAAAGAGACTTGCGATGATGAGAGAAACTCATAGTTTCTGGACAAGCTATGACCGTTGCCTCAAGAAGTCAACACTCTAATTTTTGGTTTACGAAGAAAAAAATACCCTATCTCACTTTCCTGTGAATTTGTATAATTAAAGGAAACACTGCTGAACATATAACAGTAGAAATGATATTGTTAGACGGAAATTGCAAAATAATGGCATGCAACTGGGTAATTTCTCTGAACACATGATCGCGGAAAGGCACCAATTTGTCCTCTTCATTTTCGCTAATCAACTAACTATATTTAATGTACGCTTAATAGATGTGATGGATGGCAGTATGAGCCGTTAGCTTCAAGAATTATATGCTCCGTATGTGTGCTCTTAAAGGACTAAAATTTATCTTCCATTCTTGTCAGGATCTTACAAATACGGAGGGAAAAATTATGAAGTTTCTGCTTCGCCATCAGGCTCAAGTGTCAGCGGATGCAGAAGGGTAGCATTAAATGCCCTAAAAGTTAACGAATCAACCTGTACGCACATGAAATGCACATTTGGGGGTGTGTGGAATGGCGGAGGCGGGGATGGGCAGAAAAATCTGTTCGTCGCTTCCTTTTTCTTTGACAGAGCTGCTGAGGTATAATAATATATCCTCGAAGTTTCCTAAGGAAAAGTAACTTCTTTATATGACCTCTTGACTTTTTCTAACCAAATTATTATAAAATGTAGGCTGGTTTTGTTGATCCAAAAAAGCCCGTTGCCAAAGTTCGCCCTACAGATTTTGAGGACGCTGCTAAGCGTGCTTGTCAAACAAAACTCGAGGACGCAAAAACTACGTATCCAAACGTGGAAGAGAGTAACCTGCCATATCTATGCATGGATTTGGTCTACCAATACACATTGCTTGTGGATGGATTCGGTAAGTTTCGTTAATATTTCTAAGGTTAAATCCTTCTACACCTCCTGAACTAAAATGGAAATTTTTTGGAAATAACCCTTTAACCTACAATTTTATTTTATTTTTAAATATGGGTTTTCCCCCTAAAACAATTCCAAAACTAATATTGAAGTCACACAAAAATAACCCAAATAGAAAATTAAAATTCAAGGCTTTGATATTTTCTTAGTTTTTAGGGTTTTTTTATCTGCAGAGTTTTATTTGATAATCAAACGTGAAATGAACCACAAAAATGTTATTTAACAGGTGCAGAATTGCCCTCCATCGTTATTTTGTGATAAACCATACATTTTACTAACAGTTTAGGTACTAAACACCAGAAATATAACCCGCATTTGTATCATGCTAATCATATTACAACGTCTTATCTGGAAATTTGTATTTATATTACCGATCGATCTTTCAACATTTTCTTGTATTGAATTGTAAATAGGTCTAGATCCCTGGCAAGAAATTACATTGGTGAAGAAAGTTCAATACCGAGATGCCCTAGTTGAAGCAGCATGGCCATTGGGCAGCGCCATAGAAGCCGTTTCATCGCCAACTTGAGGTCAGTGCGCATGATTGGATTTTGGTCTCCACATTTTGGTAATAATAGAAAATAGTACCCGATTTATCTTCATTTGTGATTATATTCCAATTTATAACTTTTGAGAGAACGATTTAATTCAATTAGTTTATTTAGTTTCAAAGGAAATCGAGTTATCTTCTTCGCTTTTGCTAAGTTACATCTAGTTGTTTGCGTGACATTAGTTTTTGACAGGATAGAGTGAGGAGTTAATTTTATATAAATACCTTATATTTAGCTGCTTCTGCAAATAGTTCTCCGTACTTATTTTCGCAACAACTAATATCAAAACTGAAGTTATGAAATCAAAATTTTAGTTTTGATATCTAATCTTTGATGCTTTACGCAACATTGTTCATGATTGCTCAATAACTAGGGTCTACTTTTTTGTAGTTCGTTGTTGGTAACTGTTTAGTTTATACTTCCTCGGTTTCAGACAAATGTCTACTTTTTAGAGTAAACTTGTGAAAAATGTGAACAATTATTTTGAGACGGAGATAGTATTGGCGTGCACGTGACGTCGGGTCAAATGTAACATAGGTCAAAAAGATCCCAAATGGGTAGGCACATTTTGATTTGACATTTGAGATTTAGGTGAAGTATAGAAAATGTCACAATCTAGACTTGATATTTTTCTTGAATTTGAAACCAGCCAAGCATGCACAACTCATTAAGTCATATTGGTTAGTTTAAGCCATTGCTTTGACTAATTTTCAATATATTTGTTTGGTTTGCATGATGCACTTGTGTTGTGCACAGTCTCATCGACTCATCCCCCTAACTTGTAACACCTCATTTGTCAAAATAGTGTAACAACTGACAACCAATGAGGATAGTATTGGTTAGGGCTCACTATCGGGTTAGGTTTGATTTTTGGGGTTCGGGTAGACAAAACGTCCCTAGATTTAATTCGAAAGAGGTGCGAGTTTTGAGTTACGGGTTTTGCATGGGATGTTGAACTTGATCGACAAAGCTTGATCAATTCTATGTGCAACCAAAACTCGGCAGAAAATGTAGATCGAATGTTGGGTGTCCTTTTTGTGGATGAAATAAAATATTATTTTAAGTTTGTCCACTAAGTAACGCAACTTGAAAGAAAAATATTATAGAAATTGAACTTAAATAAGAACATAATAATATGGTTGGAATGTAGGGCTCAAGATTTGTTTTATATGTGGAACTTGGTTTAGACTTTTAAATTGTTGTTGTTTAGGAAGATTTTGGTTTGTTTGGTATCTGTTAGTGTCTTGAAATATAAAAATAAAATACCCAATCACAAAGTCTCCCATTAAAACACACTCTCCACACGATAATTTTTTCTATTATTTTGTTTGTCTTGTACTGTCTGTCAATTTATACATGAATTTGTTGTAGAGCTGATAATTCGAATTTTGTAGTACGTAGATTTTAGATTTTTAGTACAAAATATTAAGGATTGCCTGGCCCGACAGCTACAAAGTTGATCGTCTCTATCAATTGCAACTCAACATGCGAAAACTAGGGTTGGATTTTAGGTTCAAATTGTTAACTCTCTCTATAGGTACACAAACCTGTGTTTTGGGTTGGTTGGGTATAAATTGAATGAGGTGTAAATCGAGTCAGACATCCGAAACTAACGCCTTTATCAGAGTATTTTAGCTTCTCACTTCGTGCAATTAGCAATTAGCAATTAGCAATATTCTTTATGTGGACTTTGGAAAATGGAAATTGAAATTGAGATTATGTCAAAAATGACACATGCCATGTTTTCTAAATCACTATTTCAGTACAGTAGTAATTAGCAAAAATGCAATGTGAATGCTTTTATATACTCCAAATTATTTATTAGTGTTAGGATATTATTGGTTGTTTGGCATTGGGGTGTAATTTGACAATTTAAGTCCACCAACAAATCAATGTCCAAAGCAAAAACATAAAATGCCAACAACAAGGCTAAGCAAATATTTGATTTGTCAACAAGAAAGCAACAAATTGTGAGATAAGATTTATAAAAAAGTAAAAACAATAAACAAATAAGGAGGCTGATCCACACATGTGTGCTAGTGTATGTAAATGACATGTACGCACACGTGTCAACGTCCTATTGGGTGTGGTGTGTTACTGTTCACGGTTACTGTTCC
>JAYMSZ010003883.1:0-10070 GCA_036897665.1 Pelargonium citronellum | reverse complement strand
CGCATTTTTCCCACCTCAGCCGTTGTTAGCACACGTGGCATCACTTAACGGTTTTGTTGACGGAATTTAACGGTGGGTACCAAATTAAGTTAAAAATAAAAGTGTGGGTACTAACTCTGATACAATAGAAGTTTAGGTACTAAATTGGGTTTCACACCAAACTTTGGGTACCAAAAAAACCTTTATCCCGACAATTTATGATGTGAATTGGTAAGAATATGTGTGATTTTCTACCGTTGGACTAGATGAACAAACTATTTGCATGCCAATTGTGGCAGAAAAAAACAACGCAAAAGTGCCTTAGGGGGTACAATAGTAAGATCACACAAAGGCACGAAATGAAAAAAATAGCAAAACTAAAACAAATAAAATTTAATTCTATTTTGACTAGTTGATTTGAGAGATTACTTCAATCCGTAAAAGTTTTAAGCTAACGACGAAATCAGATGTTTACAAGTAAGCAAAATCAACTTACTTTTACGTCAAAACGTTTCTTTTTCTTGAATATGAACCTTAAAGTCACTCCACAATTTTTTTCAATTTTTGGAGATTCTAGCATGAAGTATAATTAGGATGAGCTGAAAGCTTATTAAACCATTCAGAACTTTGAATGAAACTTAAGGTAAAAAAAAAAAAGAAGCTCAGCTTACTATTGTTTAAGCATAAAGATATAACACTCAATGATACATTTCCCTAACACTACTTAAGATACTTTACATCACAAATAAATATCATGTTTACATACATCATCTCAAACATATCTCTAACTTTTCTCAAATTGCCATGAAATTTTTAAACAAAACTGGGAATGCAACTGTATCATAACCTTTCCAAGGCCTCATACAATCCAACTTTAACTTCCCATTAGTCTTTCTTTCAGACACTGCAACTCTTCAGCTGATTTGTTGATCATCATTCTTCGAAGAAAGACGCAATATTAGGTACCTAAATCATGATAATTCTCTTGACAGCAGAAACCGAAAAGAGAAGTTGTGAGGGATCCACTCAATGCTCTTCCAAACTTTCCTATGCTGACATGGCTGAATGTTCTTTTGCCTCCAAGATCTAGGCATAAACTGCTCAATCATCTCCACCAAACCAGCAGGGCACAGACCTGAATCCTTGGCAAAAGATTCCACAATCTTTGGTAAAAGAATTTTATGTTCCTTTTGTGAACTTATGCTTGATCCAATGTACTCTTCTTTAGCAATTTGTAGCTCCAAGAAAACATTTCCGGGTCTGTATATACGAACCTGTAGAGACAATCTAGTTCTATCAGAAAAGAGAAATAATATCTAGTTTTATACAATATGATCATAAGCATTGATTAAGGTCATGTGCTTACAGCAGGATCAGAATGACTTCCTGAACATAATGCAAAATGTAAAAGAGGTTCCGGGTTCTCAATTGCATATGATCTCCTTACATCTCTAGCCTTAAACTTTGTCTTCGGGGAAAACAACAGACGCAACCACTACAAGCACAAGTCAGCTAAATCAGCATCAGCAATGTAACCAGAAAATGAATCGTTACGTGTGAAGTTTCAAAGGAATGAAATTTACTTGTCCTGGACGGGGCATTCTGCAACCTAGAATCGAGCTTTGTATCATGTCTACACTGATGTTGTGGCCTCCCACATTATACGCAGCCTGAAACATATCCATGGAATTATAAATACAAAGTTACATACCATCTTGTAATATACCAAGAACAACTAGAGAAGCTCTTTTCACCTTGAGTAGTAAAGCTGTTCTCTTCAGATTGTTTTGTGGAATACCATAAACCAAAAATGCCTGCAGGACAAGAAACAAGAAAAGACTATTATTTGTTTGCATATTCACTGCAAGATCACAAAATCCAAATGAGAAAGCAAGACATTTTTGTTTTTAGATTTAGAGCTAGTACATGCATCACTAGTGCATTGTGCACATTAATCCAGAAAGCAAGCTTCTCCTCATGTTTCATCCTTCTTGGATCGACTTCCTCCAAACGATAAACAAGTGACCTATTCAAAGAAGTAGCATTTTTGCATTTCATTTCCGAACATGATAAATGCAACTTATATATGTATCCAGATTCCAGATCAAAACTCACCTAAATTGTTGTAGCAAGTGTTCAATATCTTCTAACTTGTTACTCTCTCTACAAATCCCGTAAACCTTTACCAACGCGCAGTATGGTCCACTGAATTCTTTGTAGTCCCCTGTTTGTGAAGGGTTGTCACAATGAGACCCAAAGGATGAAAATCTCCTGCTGCTTGGGCTCCATCTTTCCCTCTGATCTTGAAAAAAGAAGTCGTTCGTTGATGAGAATGAAGTTGGAGAGGAAGGACCTTCATGATTGAACAAAGGTGGATCTGCAAGTTTACAATATATAGATGATACACACTTGATCATTTCTTCTGAAAGCCAGTTTGGTGTCTCGCGAACACAATCAGATTCAAAGGTTCCAAGATGATCTCCCAGACTAATGCTATATGATTTAGGACATTGAGATTGCTGGAGGACAACAATGAAGGCAAGACATTAGAGATACGACGACGGAACTAATGGCCTGAAGATATTTAGCTCAATTAGTTACCTCCAGCATTGATAATGGCAAGGAATGATATGAGTCAACTGCTTTAGCTAGAAATTCCCTTGAAGGAGTAGCTCTAGGCAAACACATTGAACGCTGAGATAGTGACGAGTGACTCCTGTGAATGCTGGAATCAAATAGCTTCTGTGGCCCCCAAATGTCATTGCATTCCTTTCGTTGATTGACAATCGAATCTTGAGGTGACATGAGGTGACCAGAGTGGAAAACAAAATCATCTGTCTCCGATGTCATGTCATGTTCTTGAACTCCAAAACATGTCTCATCTTGTGTGATTGGATTTGGTTTCAATCCTTCGTCTATTGTTGATAAGGAAAAACACTGTCGATCAAAAGTTTTCCTGTACATAGAGAGAAGATACCGTTCCAAATAACGAACTTCCAACTCTAGCTCTGCAATGTCTTTGATCAGCTCCATGGCATCCTGAATTAGTAAAAAAAAAAGAAGGTATCAAATGGTTGCAAAAAAGGAAGATATTTGAGTTAGTAACAACGAATAGGAAACAAGAAACCCTTTATAAAGGTAGGAGTTACCTTAGGAATTGAGTTTTCATTTGTGGCAATAAGAGAGAAAGGCCTATTAGTTAGTGCCCTCTCTAAGGTGTGCCGTACCAGAATTTGTTCCTTTAATCTCTTTTGAAGCTCAAGAATCTGCAAAAGTGAGATGGAGTATTCTTATATCAGCATCCATGGATACTAATTTCTTATATCAGCACCAATCTCGGCTTGTTATGTACACAAACACTCTAATTTAACAATGACCCTATAGTTTTTTTTTTTAGAAGCACTTTCCTATGATCTTAAGTGATGTATGTATTCCACATGATGAGATGACATAGATCTATAAGTTGACATTTACCTCTTTCAAAGAATCTTGAAGAACCTCCATTTCAAGGGGTTGGTTCCTCTTCGCTTCGTTACAACCCTTCTGCTGTCCCATATCCTTTTAAGAGACAAAATCTATGAGCAAACACTTAACAATTTTTATAACTATCTCAAAGTTGAAGACTTAATGAGGCATAACAAGGACATGGATTATCCTTACCAACTTTTGACGATAAGAAGCTTGGAGGCTGTTTAATTTATCTTCCTCGATCTTTCTCTTGACAGGACCATAGTCCATACTGAAAACAAATGAAATGCACCATATAAAATTTTGGAAGAACAATCTATTAAGAGAACATGACACCACCATTCATTTAGCACTGAGATTTGATAAAAGGCGAAAGAAGATTAGCTTTTCGCATATCAGAACCTAGACAAAATTCAGGTAACCATGCATGATTCCTAACAAAAACCCACTTCATTACTTTTCAAGATTGTTCACAGAGGCAAATCATCAAACAGCTGGTGGACAAGATTGCAGCAGCTCTAGTACTCATATACACTCAAAAAACCAATACCCAGAAACCATATAAAACATTACATTTCTGTTCAAGCAAACCATCAATGAGCTACTAAAGGACGGAAGTAACCCAAACCTGACACCCATAAACAATAACTGTTACAATTGTTACTCAATAATGATGAACCATGATTGTAAAATTTGTGACCCCTACCTCTTGGACCGGTTGTGCCTTGAATCTGAAACTTCCATGAACCTCAGCATTGGCTTGATCAATTCAGAGACAACACACTTTATTTCATTCATTTCCACAAAAGATTGTCAGAGCATTAAATTGCATCAAAGACATCCAAAAACAAAACACTGATCATAAGCAAACACAGCACAACATTACTGTGATAAACAATAGCTAAAGCAAAATCAGACCACTCACCAGATGGGTTTTTGAAAATCTTAAGAGTGGTTCAAGAAACCAATTGGATTTTCATTGCATTCACAAGATTAATAGTACTGTGCAGTGCCAAAAAGGGATTGGAAAGCAAAGATGCCACCTTTGAAGCTTTTGCAATGGTGGGCTTTTTTTGCATTTGCATTAAAAGAAGGAAATGGGATTTGTTGGTGTGGTGGCTTTTGATTGAAGAAAGTCACTGTGTGAGTAGCTCAGCCAGACAGCCATATCTGTGGAACAATGGGACAAAAAACATGGAGGGTAGAGCAGGTAGCTACTACCAAAAAAGTATTGTATAAAATATAAAGCAAGAGCCAATAGCTCAAGAGTTTTTTACTTGCAAATGCAGAAAAGAACCTTCTTTTTTTAATTTGTTTATTTGTATCACCAATATTGATACAATATTAAACTTGCATATTCTAGTAATTCTTGAAGTGGAATCAACTTATAAGATTTTTCCTTGAATTGAAACAAAAATAGACTCTTTTCTATAAAAATCTTTGAATTTGTGATTGAGTTTGATTACCCTCTAATGCATTTTATTAGACATTTTTTAAAAAAAATGTTGAAAGTGGATGGTTTGGTGGTGCATGGGACATATTGTACAAAGCTTAAAAAAGGAGCACTTTGACATGAAAAAGGGGCAAAATCTCAAAAGGGCTGAAAGATGAATGTCAAAAATAAGAGACATTAATATAGATGATTGATATGTCAATAAAGTGTGTGGTGTGAATTTGGTGGTCATGGTCATGCATGCAATTTCATTCCTTTTTGTCTAAATTATATTCTGTTTGTAAAAGACTAATTCTATCAAAGCAAAAGCATTTTACCCTTTTTTTTATCTTTATAAACATGCTAATGTGTTATCTTATCAATTTGTATCCCATCATGAAAAGTCAAAGCTATCATATCGTAACAGTTTGAGTATTTTGTAATATATGACCTATAAGTTTTATCAAGTATAAATCTCATTCGTTTTGTATGGTATAGTATAATTTATTTGGTGTCGAAGCACAAATTAATTCACATTCTATGCCTCATTGTGATAATTTTACACAAGGACTTTTATAAAGCAAAAGGACTAATAAATAACAGATGTCAATTGTCATGAGATCAAATCCCTCAAGCAACAACAATTTCAACCAGTGTGTCAATACATTGGTAGAGGTTATTCTAATTTAGCTTGAGGTTTCGAGTTTTAGAAAAATAATTACTTAAAAACTTGATAGAAAAAGATTTGTCTTTTTGTGATCCTTTCCATTTTGAATAGAAATTTGTTTGTGTATAATGTCATAAAAATACTAAATCCATACCAATCACGGGCCAAGTCTAAATAACTCAAACAAAAAAGTGTAGATATATGTGATAAAGCTTTAGCTTTTGGTAGAAGTTTCTGATTTGGAAGCAAGTGATGGGTCAACCACTAATCTTATACTAATCACCAAGATTGATCAGATCCAAACAACATTTCTGATAAATTTAATCACTGACAAGTATTTGCTTCTTCCATGCATAAATCAATGTCAAGAACATAGTTTTTCACAATCTTGTCCTTGTATCAAGCAAGTGAAAGTTTCAATGACTTCAATTTTCTTTGGAAACTGACAAACATGCTAACATATTGGCATTTTTTGTTTCAAAAACAATCAAATTGCATCTGATGGTTTTGTTTAATCAAAAACCAACAAAAATTCTGCAAACTCCAAAGTTTTCCTCTGATTTTGAGCTAAACATAACACTATATAAAATGATTTCAGATTAGAAAACAAGAAGCTCTTGCATCTATGATTATGTACTTTGATCTAGGAGAAGACACACACACATGAAAATTTATTGCAAGGTCAAGCATCAAAATTTAGTAATATATGGTGCAAAACCCAAACAAGAAAATTTATGTATTTAATATGTTAAAACATATGTAACAAATGAAATATGTTTCATGCAATGGGGCTCGAACCCATAACGCAATACAAAATCTTAAAACGAAATAAGAATAGATTACGATAAAAGAATTAAAGAAAATGCAGAATCCAAAGTTAGAAGTTTCTTGGAAACAAATCTTTAACATTGAATATTAAGATTAGTAAAAAAAATGGTGCATTACTTGACCCAAGAGAGAGTAGAAACCCAAGAAAAAGACACATGAAAGACCTAACTTTCCAACAGATTAGTCAATGCCAAAT
This sequence comes from Pelargonium citronellum, assembly GCA_036897665.1. Taxonomy (NCBI): domain Eukaryota; kingdom Viridiplantae; phylum Streptophyta; class Magnoliopsida; order Geraniales; family Geraniaceae; genus Pelargonium; species Pelargonium citronellum. The sequence goes on along the minus strand of JAYMSZ010003883.1, from coordinate 3,500 downwards.
GATGAGCAAAAAGCATCTTCTCTTGTGCTCTGGTCTTTTGCTTCAAACCTATCCATGACCAATATGATATTTACAATAAACAACTCAACAACAATAAAGATAAATAAATAAACTAATCCCCTTAAATTATTGTCATAAACCTAACAACACTCCACACAAAACACAAATTGTTCATATCAGGCAAAGAGTTAGGAAGAAATTAGGATACACAGTTGGCAATCTCCAACTATGTGGATTTATCTCAATATATATAATGAAGACTAGTGCAAAGTATAGGAGAATTTACAAGTCTAATCCCACCAAAGCCTCAATAAAAAGGCTATGTACAATACTAGGATTTTAAAACTGAGAATCATGAAGATACGAAACTAGAAATTCCAAATTTCTCTTCCTGAACCTCTGAACATAAGTAGAGTCAAGACTGGGACAAAAAAAGAAAGTCAAGCACTTGGTGCCAGAACCCACAAATAGTCTTTTCCATCCAAGAAAAGGAGAGTCTCAAGTTAGAGCTGTACACCAGTAATATATTCTGCTAAGATTTAGACCTCAGTTCCTGTCAATAACCTCTGCTGGCAAGTTCAGATCGAAAAATCCACCATCCTTTCTAGGTCGCTTCCGAGATGGGCATCCACTGTCATCTGAACTCCCAGAGCCTGAGGGTCGATCAAGTTCTGAAGTCCCTCCTACATTCAGAAATCGCTTTTAAATTATCTTCTAAACTGCAGAAATTAAATTATAAACATGAGAGAATACATATAACAACAAATCAGTTTTCCAGTAGACTAAAAGAATCCAATGTCTGCTCTATGTGAACAGAAATCCATTTGTTACCTCCAATCCCAACTTATTCGTGGGAGGGGACAACATAAATGGGCAAATAACTAAAGAAAAACTATTCTGTATTCCATACCCAAACAAATCTGCGCACAACTCATAATTATAATCCAAAACAGTATGTCTGACCCAAGAACAAGTTACATATATTTTGGATGTCCAAAAATATTATAGAATTACAAAGACACACAATCCCTTTGTCAAGGTTCAAGACTTCAAGCGCCAACAGGTTAATATAGTAGTTTGGGTCCTAATACATTTTCATTTCTATAGCAAAAGCCAAAAGGTGTGTGCGTGTGACAATAAATAAACAAAACAAATGTAAACCCCACCCAAATCAATAGATTTAGTTTAAGGTCTTGTATAAAGATAACCCATGGGCTTTTTAGAGACTGGTATGATCCAATATGAATGTTACCAGGGAATTACGAAATATTAAAGAACTAAAAGATTCCCTCCCACAAATGAAAAGATATTTAAGAAGTTGCAACCCTAGGGACAATGTCATGATATACAATGTTTTACCATATTAGCATGTTCAAAATACTAATAGTGTAGCTTCACCTATCCAGGTCAATATAAAACAGGAATTAACATGAGATTCTTCAATCTACAAGTCTGGCACTGCCACACCCAACATACTAGCCACTGGAGTCTAACACCATGCAATAAGGAAGCACAGAAAAGGAAAATGTTTGAAGCGTTGAGTTTGAGTGTGCATATGATCACAAGAACATTGGGTAGGATAGTCACCTACAGGGCGTTACTACAAATGCTAGTCAGTCACACAAAGTCAAGCTCTAAATTCTAGAGTAGGTGATATGAGTGTCAAAAAGGATTAGTTGTTGAACAATAATAGAATTTGAGAAGGACAACAAGAGAAGTCATAGTTATACTAGAGCAAACAGATAGAGCTAGCTCAACTGGTTCCTTCATGTATAACCATAACCGAACTCTATAAGAAGTAATCAGAGCCTGCAATTAAAATTGCTACAAGAAGCCAAGAATATTGAGCTTATTTGGCCTTTTGGTGCACAAGCGTGCTTTAGTCACACATAATTCTAGTCGTATTCCATTTTGAGTAACAACTATACAGTTAAAGACCAACTCCAATAACACAAATAAAACCTGTACTCGTGTTAGTTTAGTGGACAGCTAAACCCATGCATGCATGTCATTCCACAAGGCGAAGAGACACAATTAGATACGCCACATACCACACATTCCCTTCTATACGATAACACAAACATACACCAGTAAGGGCCAACAAAGAAGTTCAATTCACTTTAGCACTCATTCCTGAATATTTACCAGTATTGTTAGCTTTAGTGCTCCAACAAGCAGGAAGTTCTGATGCCCTCTCAATGCCTTTTGATTTGTAAGGAGCTATATTATGGGTGCCAAGTTGGAGACAACCCAACAAATCATTCTCAATGCATTCATATCTGCAAGTGATTCAATAATGGGAGAATTAGAAAGCTATGTAAGTGGCTCAATAAAATTAGAAAAGCTTGAGATAAATATCCAAAACATTGGTGACAGATATACTTACAATTTCTTACAGAGGTTATCAGTTATCACAGAAAGATTTATTACTTGCATCCTTATTTCCATAACTTTATCCTCATCATATTGATCAAAAGGCTCCTCAATGAATTTGGAGAGTTTCTCAACATTTGCCTCAAGCTGCTGCTGCTGGTCCTCAAATAAGTGTTGTTTTATTTCTCTTTCCTCATTTGTCATCTCATCCTTGAACAATTCATCTCCAAACATATAAAATGCAAATGGGTATGAATACGAAAGAACCCGCCTTGATCTGAAAAGTCTGTAGAGTCCGTTAGTTACCCAGCTAAAATCTTTCAGTGTGGATTCCTTCTCCTCTGAAATTGACACCTTCTCTCTTATAGAGTCCTTCAGTTTACTTTCAAGCTTAAAAGAGTCCGTATGAGCTTTGTATCGGTTATGATAGTGCATGTACCGAAAAAGATCTCTCTTAGCTCGTTCCGCCTTTTGCTCTTTGTCTTCTTTGTAGCGACCACAACTGTGACCAGCAATACTATGCCAAGTATGATCACGGCCAGTAGCTCCACCACATAGCCAGCTGGGTCAAGAGAGAAAGAAATTAATAAAAATAGGAATTCTATTCAACATCCATTATGATACACATCAACCCCTCCTTTGATGCACATGAATGTGCGTGCACACACACACTATGTGTGTGTGTATGAATTATACATGAATGGCCAAGTGTGGTAATGAAATAATTAGAAAGCTACTCTAATGTGTGGCCAACATAAAACTTAACGATAACTGCTCTGTAACATCCCCACTCCACCCCACCCCCAACATAAATTTTAAGATGCATGGAGACCCAATTAAAAGGAAAAATAAAGGGAAAAAAAACTCACCAGAATGCTTGCCCACAGATACAGTTCACAAGATTGCACCCACCATTTTTCTCCACAGGTTTGTGACACTTTGGACAGTGCTTCGTGTGAACTGTTATCCAGTTTACAGTTTCTGATTCATCACGACATTTTTTGACCCACAGCTCCCACATCAAACATGAGCAAGGTGAATGTGTTTCTGATAAACAACTAAAACAAAACTGTAAGCCGCATGAACATTCAACCTCACAAAACCCATCATCCTCAACACGTATTGCA
>JAYMSZ010003882.1:0-10073 GCA_036897665.1 Pelargonium citronellum | reverse complement strand
ACTTTGCTCAACTTTGGACTAAAGCCAAACACTTGATAGTACAAGGACTAAATCCAAACGTTTTGGATAGTACAGGGGCTAATCCTAACCTTAATCCTAAAAAGTTCATATGAAATTTGATCTCATCTCATCTTTTCCATCTTATTAGCATCGAAGACCACCACCTAAGCAGCAACGAAGGACAGATCTGGTGTCCCGTCTATACCGTCATCACAGATGCCAAGGAGGGTTTGGCTCTCGTTAACGGCACCGAAAATTGCATGGCCTCGCTCTCGTCAACTACACCTACACCAACTTCAACTTCACTACTATATCTAACCTTTTCTTTGTCAGATCTTCATCTAGTTTCATTTTTGTAATTTGTTGATCGTAATTTGTTGTGTAATTTGTTGATGAAGTGAAGGTTATAATATGGTTGATGTAATTTGTTTTGTTGTGTTATTCATGATTATTGATGAAAATTTTGAGTTATGAATTGGTTGAGATTTGCTATGAATTAGTTGTAATTTGTTATGAATCAACACAAATGTCATTCATAAATTACAGGAATAAACTTAAACGCAATCTGAATTATTTTAAATTTTTCAGTGATTCTATAAAGTTTTTGACAGACCTATAAATTTTTCAATGAGATTATGAATTTTTGGACGAAATTAGGATGAATGAGAAAGGTAAAGTACATGACATTTTTGAGACTTAAAAAGAATTGGTCATCTGCCTATCACAGGGTTAAATATCAAACTCGGTCTTGTGCGGTCTTGTGCCATTGTTAGGTTGGTAGCACTAGAAGTTATGAGCTGTAAATGTAGCGAAGAGACAGAAACCAGAACCAACATCCATGACTCGGCCGAGTTCCGTTCGTGACGATGTGCCAATCCAGAATTCAGGTGACCTACCACTTTATCATCTTTCATATGGAACTCAACTAGCTATACACATATTTGCGAATTCCCCCAATTTGATTTATGCCCAAAATTCACTATCTCTAGATCATCAACTGCCTTTACTCTATAATTTCAACAAAACAGATAGTTTTATTGGAATTTGCTGTTAAAATTTGTCATATCTACCCAGTGGAATTCATCATAAGGGATTTTTTTAGCCTTTCCAAAAAAATTAGGATCAATAATGTTTTGCTTATTCCTCCAGATTGGTTGATTACTTTGAAATTTCCATGCTTTCCCATGTTACTTTTCCTTTTTCTTTTTATTTTTTTTTATATATAATTTGATTCTAGCAATCCCTGCACTAAAAGCAGAACCTCAATTTTTTACTTCTAAGAAGCTTTACATTTGAGTTCTGAGACAAACACTGAGGTGGTTGTTTTCACTTGGTCCTCGAGGTCTCAATTTTGTACTCTTAAGATTGTTAATATTTCAATTTAACATAGACTCTGTGATCTTTTTCTTTCGATTTAGTTAAAGCAACTCATCAAAAGAAGATTGTCATACCCAACCTTCATGGGGAGAAGCTTGTGGGAATATTACATGAAACAGGCTCAAAGGAGCTTGTTGTTGTGTGCCATGGATTTCAGTCCTCAAAGGTCGGTAATTCTTATCAGCAATGTATTTGATTCTGATTATTGTTTTGACTTTTACTATTTTATTACCGTCAGTGGTTACTGGTGGCAACCTCTAATCTATTTGGCCCATATTCTAACTTAGCCATCTGGCACTTTTACTATGTTTCTGGCATACCTCTTGATTCTTGATGAATGTGTGTGTGTGTGCGCGCGCTTGAACGAACACACACCTTTTTATATTATTGGAAATTTTATGTGCACTAGTAAAAGGTTCTCATATCTACTTGCTTGTATTTGTAATTATCTTTACTGCAGTTATCCATACCACTATAAAATCTTTTTTGGGTTACCTTCACTTGTTGGAAGTTTAATTTGCTTACGTCCATCTTTTGGTGCAATTTACAGTTTTTCTTTTATGTTGAAAACTTGCACATGAACTTGATTTTACAGATAAGCTTTTTCCCCTTATCTAGGAACGCATCCCTATGGTGAACCTTGCTGCTGCTTTAGAAAAAGAAGGAACGAGTGCTTTCCGATTTGACTTTGCAGGAAATGGGTAAGATGTGGCAGTTAAAGAAAACACAAATATAAAAAATTGGAGTTTAGAGCTATGTTAGTTCAAAGCCTTTTAGGTAAAGCTGGTTGACTATAGTTTCTTTTCAACCATGGACAGCCACTATCAACTGTAAAATTGCTACATGACTACAACACATCATTTATGATTGTTTATGGTTTGCATCGTATGTAATTGACACTTAATGTAGTGTTGAAACCTAGCAACCTCTTATGTGAATTCACCCTTGATGTAATCGCTTGTCTGGTACAATTTTTAGTGTCTTGTAATTTTAGTCCCGCCTAAATCTCACTTTTTTCCCCACCACTTGTGTTTATGAGCATCCTCGTTAGAGTTGCTCCAGGACATCATCCAAAATAAACTTCCTATTTGTCCAAAAATTAAGGGGAATATTATTAGTGTTTGACTTTTCGCCATGTGCTCTCATATGCCGTTGTTGAAATAAATATTAGTTTTTATATCTAATTTACCTTAGAGATTTAATGAGTAATACAAGACCAGAAGGGAAAGTTGAGCTTTTTTTCGAGACAGCCAAATTTAGTATATTGAACTTTGATTTTTAGATGGAGGGAGTATTATCATTTTGATTGTATTCTTCAACTCAGACTGCTCTTTGTTGGACTTTTGGGGAGCCTAATACTGGTTTAGTTGACAAGACTTCCTTCTGAATATTGTTTTTCTACGCATAGAATTTACTTGCATATTTGTTTTCAGTTTACTTTCAAGCTTTTGATGTCACGATGTTGTTGTAAGCATGGTTTATAATAAGATTACCTAACCTTTTTAATGGACTAGATTAGATGGTTAAATATGAAGAACTATTCTAGAAGTGAAAGTATATCTATTACAGCGGCTATAAATTTATACTTCCCTTTGTAGCTTGGTGTAAATAGGTCGGTTGAATTTCACCTAAAAAACATATGTTACCTGTTTCTATGACGATCCATGTAGAACTAAAAACCTAAAGATTAGGTAGAAGTTGTTTTATCTTGTAACTTCTTTCCAGACATATACCCTGTTGTTAAATGGACAAATCATTGGGGCCAAATTTAATATTGATTAGGAACTGTTGCGATCTGATTTCCAGGGAAAGCGAGGGTTCGTTTCAGTATGGTAACTATCATCGAGAAGCTGGTGATTTACGTGCTGTAGTCCAACACTTCCATGGGGAAAAACGTTTAATAACGGCTATCGTTGGGCACAGTAAAGGTATGTTTGCATTCTATTCTGAATCTGGAGAACCTAATTTTGTATGTGGGAAACAAAGGGACAATTTTGTTATCACATTCACAACAGATGCAAATAATGTAGAACATTTTTGTCAGAATATATTTGAGATAGCAAGTAACAAATGGTCAACAAAAAATATTCAAAATGTTAAGGCTCCTATTTTAAATAACATAATAAGGTGGATCTCAAGAAACCACTTCCAAAAGTCTCTCTCTCCAATAGAAGGGGTCACCATTCGGTAACAGTTCTGGGAGAATTTAAATTTCAAATCAAATTTTAAAATACTACTATTCATTAAACTCAACAAAGCTTTCAATCCTAACACTTGATTGATATATACCAGTAGACAGTACTAACTTTTATTCTGTTATAAAATATAGTATTAGTACCATAAATCATACTTATTAAAATAGGGTAGCCCAATTGGATAAGACTCCCACCATTGTATCTAGGGAGGGTCATTTGTGTACGCAACTTTCCCCTTGCTTTTGCACAGTCTATTGGCCTTGACTTGGACCCGTGACCTCAAAAGGCAGCAAACTTACAGTTGCGCCGAGACTCACCCATACCATAATTGTTGTATCCTCAAAAATAATTTTAGTAAAACAACCACAGCAATAACCTAAATGAAGTCAACTTTGGTTTGGGATGTACCATATTACTAAATAGAATTCTTACAGGAGGAAATGTTGTGCTCTTATATGCTTCGAGGTACAATGATGTTCGTCAAGTTGTCAATATTTCTGGTCGGTTTAATCTGGAGAAGGGCATGGATGTTCGTTTGGGAAAAGACTTCTTACAAAGAATCAAGCAAAATGGATTTATCGATGTTAGAGATAAGAGGGGTAAATTTTCAAACTTACTGAATCTCGTTTTGTCTTCAGTGTTTGTGTGTCATATAGGATATAATGGTTCCATTAGTTTCTTGTTTATTTAGCAGTTAGAACTCAGGTTTGTCTATCTGCAGGGAAGTTTCAGTATCGTGTAACTGAAGAAAGTTTGATGGACCGCCTTACTACTGATACTCGTGCAGCATGTCTACTGATTCAACAAGATTGCAGGTCATAAAATACAAGTTATATTTTGTTACATTTCTCTCTGTTATGGCTCTTTCATGGTACACATGGCTTGACTTAATTTTATTTGGCTATGCGATGGGACAAAATTTATTTTCTATCTATATCTACATAGTAGTGGAAGTTCTGGATGGTTGTGTTTTTATTTCATATACTTAAATATAGCTAAAATTTTAAAATTCTTATACATTAGCCCAAAGTGACACCAATCATTCCAAATAAATCTGATTGTGTTTTCTCATTTATTTAGTTACACAATGGCCTTCACTTTAATCCACTTTTTTTATATCTCAATTGCACTATTCATTTCTGATTAATTGACTTGTGTACAAGAGTACGCAAACTAAATCTAGGTATACTTCTCCTGTCTGATCATTTTTTTTACTGTACTATAATGTATGTGGATACTTTTGGATATTAATTGGAGATAAGATACCCTTTCTAGCAGAAACTCATTTGCTTGTCCAATAATGTCAATATTATTCTGTACAGGGTGCTGACTGTTCATGGCTCCATGGATAAAATTGTACCGGATAAAGATGCATTTGAGTTTGCCAAGCTCATACGTAACCACAAATTACACATTATAGAAGGAGCTGATCATGAATACACTTCACACCAACATGAATTAGCTTCAGTAGTGCTGGAGTTCATAAAGGTAGATTCTCGCCAGACCGAAGTCTCTAAGCAGTCTCAGTCATGCAGCAGCAGTGTCAATGCTCCTCGCTCACGGATCTAATAGTTCCATATCAACTTGGGAAGCATATAGAAATGCTAAGCAATCAGGAAAATAAATGGCTATCCTCAATCTCGAATTGTAACTGCACTCCGTACATGGTTAGAGCTGTATTATTTGTTCAGGGCTCATAGCAAATAGCTGTATTATTTGTTCAGGGCACATGGTGTCTTGTGTGTACCACAGCTGATAAGATGCAAATTAGCTTGTGTATACAAAAATTAGGATGCAACATGTTCCAGTGTCCTTATATTTGGCATAGATTTTGGACTACATAAATTCCAAAATATTCATTATACAATATTTGGCATTTACAAAGCCAATTTGGCAGACTTATGTGAAGTACTGGAGGACCAATCTATTTTTTTCATGTTTCCATTTCTAGTAGCAATTTGCAATTTTTTCTTTTACAAAATGAGTTTACTGCTGAAAATTGCAGAAAATAAAACATGTAGAACTCTCTTGTTCTTTTGCTCTATACAAGTAGAAACAACAATGAGATGGGCAGCCTCTTGGCAGTGTGTCTTTATTCTCTTAATTTGCAATAACTCAAAATTGAAACAGAATTAGAAATAGAGGCAGTGCAACAAAGTTGAAAGTTTCTCATCCCCACAGGCCACAAGATACTCTATTCATTGATATGTTAACAACACATTAACAGAAAACAAGTTGTGGAATCCAAATACAAGAGGCACCACTCCAAATTTATTTTAGAACATCCCAGACATCACTCTAAACTTGTACCTGGCCTCGCAGAGGCAAGGCATCTAAATAATAGGTTCACATTGTTCGCCCCGACAGCTTTTTAGAAGAAAAAGCCTCTTTCCTTGTACTACTGATTAATCTTTTCCTATGTAATAACTGTAAATTACAAACTACACGAGAAACACCAATAGGGGGCGATAGGGATTGTTTGCTTGATCAGGCTGAAACAGTCTTCGGTTTGACCCCAATTTTTCTCCAAGAAACACTGGGCATTATCTGTTTAGGGTCAACACGGTCCTTGAACTCAAGGGCAAAGTTGAGCAATGAATCCAGAAGAGAGTCTGAAAGAAGGTGCGGCTGAAGTCCCAACTCAACGAGTTTAGTATGCTTAGCATTGTAATAGTGTTCCTCCGCCTCTACTCTTGGATTTGGCACTGATATGGTTTTCACATCAATTCCAAGCTTCTCTCCCGCTTTTGTTACCAAGGCAGCAAGTTCGTTCACAGAAAACTGTTCGGTGAATTGATTAAAGACCCGAAACTCACCAGGTTGTGCTGGATTTGCAATGGCCAGCTCAACACACTGAACTGTATCTCTGATGTCTAGGTATCCTCTGGTCTGAATAGTAGAAATCAGAAATAGAAAGAAACAATACATTAAGACCCTTTTTACAGGAGCAGAATACATGCTAATTTCAAAGTGCAAATGAAAAAAGAGAACTGTACCAAATTTATAAAATAGGTATATTGGACTAGTAAAGAAGAGTTTATTTCCATGTAAATAAATCATTTTGGTAAAGATAACAGGATGGTAAATATATAGGAAATGATGAAACCACTTTCTTAAGCATATTGGGATACATGAAGCAGTTGAGTTTTAAGGTTTTTTCCTTCGTATGAAAACCAAGCCCGCTTAAATGGGGGAAAATGGTACCAGAAGAATTGAATTGGTTCAGATCACATTTCAGTTTCAGGGTTTAATAGCAATTTTCTATTTTCTAATCAAACTAAGTGTTTTTTTTTTTAAAACCTGTTTTTGTCCAAAATGGAAATAGTAGTTTGGTCAGGTCTAAGAAAAAGTGAAAAACTTGCCTCCCTCTGCATCTTCAACTTCAAAACTCCATTCCAGCCACAAACAAGGTATCTAACTTCCTTCAGGTCATATACTACAACTCTTTACCTTGTAAATTTTAAAAGACTGGATTTTGCAGCAAAACATTCAGTTGAAGCTATTGTATGAGCAGCCATGGTTTAATCCCTAAGACTGACACTGATTAAATTAAACTGCTACACCAGCACACATTTTCAGCCCTTAAGAATTTATTTATGGCCTCAAAATTAGGAACTATGATTTTTAATAGTGAATGTAAGAAACTCCGTTTATGAGGACAGAATAGAAGGTGTCATGTGCAGCATCAATCATATGATATTTTTAAGGCATCAATCACATGGAACCAATGGTTTGAAACATCCATCATACGTATCAATTAGGATGTTACCTGACCCCCTTTGCCATACACAGTAAGTGGATGACCAACTGCAGCTTGGACGCAGAATCGATTCAATGCAGTACCAAAGACTCCATCGTAATCAAGCCTGTTGCAGAGCTCTTCATGCAAGTCAGTCTCATCTGTCTTCACTCCATAAACCACTCCTTGGTTTAGATCAGTGGCTCTGATGCCCCAAGCTTTACATGTGAAGGCTATATTGTTTGAGTCATGAACCTTACTTAGATGGTAGAAAGAGCTGGCTTGCTTGGGATATGGCAACGTATCTGTTCTTCCATTATGAGTAATTGTTAGGTATCCCTCCTCAATATCAATATTTGGAGTTCCATACTCTCCCATGGTTCCAAGCTTCACTAGATGACACTGCTCACTGTACTCCTTTATAGCAAAAAGCACATTAAGAGTTCCAATCACATTGTTATGCTGTGTATACACAGCTCTTGAGCGATCGATCATGGAATAAGGGGCAGATCGTTGTTCTCCAAAATGGACAACAGCAGTAGGTTCATATGATTTGAAGGTTTCAGACAAGAACTCGAAGTCACAAATGTCACCAATGTAAAGCTCTATGGTTTTTCCAGTGAGAGCCTTCCAGCGACGAAGGCGATTGTGTATGGATGCGATTGGGGTCAGAGAGTCAATACCAAGCTGTTCGTCAAAGAGACGGCGAACAAGGTTGTCAACAATGGCAACATCATAACCTTTGTTGGATAGGTGAAGAGCAGTGGCCCAACCACAGTATCCATCTCCTCCAATGACCATGACCCGCTGTCGCTTGGATTCTTCACCAGATGTATTATGGGAGACTGAGCCGGGTTGAGTTGGGACCTCTTGACTTACAGGTAGAGTGGTTGCATGGGCAATACAATTTCTTTGTAATGTCTTTCCTTCCAAGAAAAGCTTAGTAAAGGGAGCTTTGGAAGTTTGCAAAGGAAAAGAGGGGGAAAATGTTTTTGTGCTTGGGTTCATGAAAGAGGGTTTATGGCTGGAGACCAGTTTTAAGTTTAAGGAGCATGACATGGAAATTACACAAGCCATACTGATGGGCAGATCCTCCGATCGATAAGCACAAATACCTGCAAATAATCCACAAGGTCAAAGTACTGAGTTTGCAACTCCGAAAATGTGCTCAATGAAAGAAACTATGTTCCGGAGAAAATTTCGTAGTCCGTAAAGGATTTCCATGCAGCATATGAGAGAGAGAGAGAGAGATTATAGTAACAAATGATAGCCATATATGCCTGAAATCTTAGAGAAAAGATCTATTTTTCTCACAGGTTTCAAAACCATGTCCTTATAAATGTGAGGAGGAAAACTTCTGAATCAATGCATTCACAAAACCATACATATGTTTGCAAAATCCATACAACCAAAAATAGAAAGGAAACTTCCACATCGTATAGTGAAGTGGTGAATAAGTAAGAAACAAAATAAGCATGCAGCATATCATGTCCTAATATTAATATGGCCATACAACACTTCATGCTTGTCCATCAGCTATTTGATTCAGCAGAAAAAATTTGACTAAACGCAAATGGCAAACCAGTTCATGAGTGATGATTCCCAACTAAACAAAATTCACAATGCATCTGCATTTCCATGTGCCAGATGATGGAACTGACATAAACAACCAACATTGTGAAAACATATGCATGAAAAAAAAATCATGCATTTCATAGCTTTCAAATCAGAAATCATCAGTAATGCCATTATCTGTCAAGGGTTTTTATCAAATTTATCAAATAAGAAAAATCTTAGGAAAGTATCCGTTTTTCTTGCTTGTTATTAACTTCAAAGATAGTGTTATCTTTTTGAGATGGGCACAAACAAGCTAACCGTAATTTATCCCCTATTCCTCAACAAATAGCATTTGCTTAGAGTAAACAATTGTGATTCTTTATAGTTTCTTTACCTTTCATTTGCAAAAAAAAAAAAAATGAAAGATCCGAAGAGGGCTATAGGTATACCACTCCATCACACATAACAATATAAAACATGCTCAGAAATACAACCAAATGATAGATATTATATGTCCACCCTTACAACAACAATGAAAAAAATGCACTCATTGGAAATAAATAAACTTTATAACAGGAAACACATTAATGAATAGATACTCGGGCGCTTGCTAATCTGGGCTGCACACAACTATCTCTTTGGGGCATTATAACAAATACGTAAGCTGCATAAGTCAATTTACACCATAAAATACAAATTTTCCACAAACCCAGTTCATGTCTCATGGTTTAAGATTCCTGGTAACACTCTAAACAATTTGTAAAAAATAATCAACACGAAATTGAAAGGGGAAGAGAAATGTTGAAGAGAGAATAGGTCACCTGTAGACTATGAGAGAGAAGGAAATTTTGAGATTTGCAGCAGAGGTAGCTGCGAGTGTTTATGTTGGGTTTGAGAAACAGAGCAGGAGGAGGTATATTCGCATTGTTGTACTGATTTTGGATAATTCTGAAATTAACGTAACCGACTGAGTGATGGAAATAAGGTGAAACAACTCTCTGGAACTGACACGTGTAGAAACAATTTCGAGGCCCATAACATAGCAAATTGGGCTTTTAAGTTGATCCAGCCAGCCATTTGAGCAGTGGCCTCCAATCCATCTTAGCACCCATTTTGAGGCCCGCGCGGCGCCCCATTTCTCCCATTTCCGGAGAGAATGGGCCAGCCGTTTCTATGGGAGTCAAGTAACAAAAGCGAATATCATG
>JAYMSZ010003881.1:0-10074 GCA_036897665.1 Pelargonium citronellum | reverse complement strand
ACCAAAAATGTCCAAAAAACCAGGGAGGTGCTGCAATTTAAGCAGCTGGTTTATTACCAGAGAAGACATCACCGACAGCATGTCCTGTAGATTCCATGAGGACTCGTCCCATTCATATTTGGCACACAAAATGCACTTCCAAAGCGATGATGGTTGGCTTGCAAAGCGTCACCACCATTTGGATAATAAACTGATGTTTGGTAGCTCCAATTGTCTAATTCCTAGGCCACCATCAAACCGCACAGAAGAAATAATTGCCTAGTTAACCTTACATATACCATGATTTGCGGAATTGCTAGACCATAAAAATCGACACTCCAATTGCTCCAATGATTTTATAACCGCCCTGGGAGCTCTAAAAAGGGACATGTAATACATAGGAAGGGAAGTGAGAGCCAAACCTATCAGAGTGATACGACCCCCAAAGGAAATGTTCTTCGTCTGCCAAAGGGCCAACTGGTTACGGAACCACTGGATTATACCTGACCAGGATGCAACACGTCTCAGGTTCGCCCCCAATTGAAATGTGAGATAAATGATAGGTAATGAAACAACCTCATAACCGAGTGCATCCGCGAGCAACGAGCATAGTTCCGGCTCAATATTGAGGCCAATCAATCTCAACTTAGCAAAGTTAATTTCAAGGCCCAAAAATAGTTCAAAACCGTTCATAACTAAATCAATGAAGTGAATCGGCTCCCAGGAATCCGCCATATCAATAAACAAAATGGTATAGTCCGCAAATTAAAGATGTGAAACCAAAATTGACCTGATTCGAATAACCCTAAACCAAGCATTGACCTCGGCTTTAACAAGCAAGAGATGTAAGGCTTACACGACTATGATAAATAGAAATGGGGAGAGCTGACAACCTTGCTTAACACCCTGAGAAGAACAAAAATCCCGTGAATGCGACCCATTAAACAGAATCAATATAGAGGAAGCTAGACACCCTTTCACCCACATTCTGAAACGAGTCCTGAATCCCATCAGCTCTAAACACCGGTCAATAAAGTCCCAATCAACTCTATCAAAGGCCTGCTTGAAGTCCAATTTTAGTAACACAGCCAACTGCTTACTAACCTTCATATGTTGAATTAGCTCCCTCGCTATGAGAATGATATCCAAAATTCGCCGGTCCTGGATAAATGCACTTTGAACATCACAGGTAAGCTAACCAATATGAGATTTAAGACGACGAGCTAGTAATTTGGATATAATCTTGTACGAGGCTGAGACTAGACTGATGGGTATGAAATCATTCAGTCCTTGGGGCGAAGTAATTTTCGGGATCAAAATGAGGAAGGCGAAATTCAACCCTTTCCCAAATTTACCATTATGATAGAAACTCTGTGCGAAAGCTAGCAATTCAAATTTAGCAATCTCCCAGCAGAACTGAAAAAAGTGCATAGTGTATCCATTCGGACCCGGCGCACGACTTCTGTAACACCCAAAGATTGCTGCCCAGAGCTTCTCTATAGTAATGAGGCTTTCCAGTGCATCCCGAGCTGACACAGATAATTGATTGAAGTCCAGGTTGGGAAAGATAGGTCGATAAGGGACCGAAGAAATGAGGCGCTCCATATAGAAATCTCGCGCTACCTCTTTGACCGATACCAGGTCAGTCACCCATAAACTCGAATGCATGACCCCATTAATTCGGTTCCTTGCCTGTCGAATAGACGTCGTGCGATGAAAGAACGAGGTGTTATTATCACCTTCCCGAATCCAGGGATGCCTAGATTTTTGTCTCCATAACGACGACAAATCTCTAGTGCGAGTGTGAAACTCGCTTATAAGGTCCGCCCGACGCTGCTCCTTTGCCGAGTTAAGAGGTCTGGATTCGGCCAATAAATCCAGCAAGTTGACAGACTGCTCTAAGTCATGAACCGCTGTCTCGATTGATCCAAAGACTTCCTTGTTCCACTGCCTCAAAACCGATTTTAGATGTTTCAACTTATTCCACAAACGATAACAAGGTTGTCCAGAAACCACATAAGATGATCATGTTAATGTAACCAACTCATAGAAAGAAATGTGATTGGTCCAACAATTTATAAATAAAAAAGGCTTTGGTCCCCCAATTACTACTTGAACTGTCAACTAAATAGGGCAGTGATCCGAACACCCCCGAGTCAGACCCGATTGAGTCAGTAAGTGAAGAGAAGAAGGCCAACAAAAAGAAACCAAAACCAGGTCTAAACGACTAGCAACGGCTGACGGTCCATACCAGGTTAAAGACAACCTCTGAGTGGCAAGTCAATAAGGAGGGCATTGTCCAAGAATGCATTAAAAGCCGCTATACTGTATGAATCAACATGACCCGAAGACCTCTCATGAGGAGAACAAATGCTATTGAAGTCCCCCGCTAATATGCAAGGTAGCGACGATTCAATTATGGTGGAGTAGAGTCTATCCCAGAGAGCTACTTTCTCGCTAGGAGCTTGGAGCGCATAAACATTAACTAGAAAGCAGGAATAGCTGAACGATCACCAATATCCATACAACACAATAAAGTTCTGCTCAATGAAGCTAGAGTGTAAACTGAAGGTCGACGGATCCCAAAGACAAATTAAGCCTCCTGATCGACCAACAGATGGTGAGAAACAATGACAAATTCCCGGTTGAGCCCATAAACTTAAACAGTTGAAACTCGTGAAGTCTTGCATTTTACTTTCATGAATGAATACAACATCTGGCTTCCGGGATCGAATGAGAGACTTGATCCGTTCTATCTTATGAGGCGTTGCGCAACCACAAATGTTCTAAGACAACAAACTCATTTGTGTGGCAGCGCCAATAGGAAATCATGTGTTTAGTTGATCAGGCTCCAAGATGCCTAGACGATATAGCAACTCGGACTCCATACCTCTCAGCTAGATTCTCAATTCTTTACAGAAACCCCATAACACTTCTGTTGGGTTCAGGGTGGAAGCTATACCGCACAACAGCGACGAGAGCTTCTAAAGCGAGCTCTTAGGTCCAGGGAGCATGGTCAAACGGAGACGTGGTCGAATGATCAATTTACCGAGATTAGAAGGGGGTATACGATGGCAGGAGTAGACCTGGTTAGATATAGTGACCTCCGACAAGCGCGGTGATGGAGGATGGCCAGGAGTGATCGAAGGAAAGACACAATTATACAAGGGATCCTTAATTTATGAGTTATTAGGGTTTGCATGCATGGTTACATCTTGGGCCAAACCTGCATTAGTGTGATCCATGGGGCCCATGTCCAATTGAACTGGAGTGAGTGGAAACGATTGGCTATTTGCCTAGCCTAAATTAGTTTGCCCTGGCTTAGGCGGTGGGTCATCGACATTTGATCCCACACTGCCCGAAGTTATTGGAGTAGAGATCCCCGACGTTGAGGCGACCGACGACGAGTGTAGAGGAGGGAAGCAACCAATACCATGCTCGCCGCACTCAGTGACAACTATATCAAAATATGCACCACCCAGCTTAGCTCGAAGAATTTGTGGCAAAGCTGTCATATTACTGGTATGGATGAGGACTTGAATCTTTTCTAAGTCTCTGCCAATGAAAAAGTTGGGGTGGATACATATCAATAGTCCTAATGATTTAGCAATACCAGTAACTGATTCCTCACACCAGGCATGAATAGGCAAACTAGTCAGAGTGATCCAGGCAAAACGGCCCCCCTGTTTCTTAAAATTATGTAAATCATGGAAACACGAGAACCACTGGGATAGCCAAGTCCAATTTGATTGTTACATTATTTCCATGGATTCTTTGTCGTCAAAATCTAGGGCATAAGTCCTTGGAGCGAGAGAAAATACCGTGATGGACGAAAAGCCTTCCTCTACTATCGATTGTTGTAGCTGATCAACAGAAGATGCAACGCGAGAAACAACCAGTATACTCCACTTGAGCTTATCAATCACCGACTTGGACCCCGCGATCCGACAAGTTTGGGCTAGCAAAGGGAGATTTATTCTCTCATTAGCCGATGACTCCTTACCCTTCCCAATTGTACCATTGTTAACTGTCTCTGATTGGGGCTTGGAATGAAATGGGGGCTGCGCTATATGAGTCCTAAATTCCTTGGTCTTATCCGGAACCTTATTTCGATTACCTGCTCGAGTAGCCCCCAGTTTACCTAGAGACGCCAACTGAAAAGGGTCGTCCCATTCAGAATGTTCTTCACCCTTGCCGCCTCTGCATGATTAGTCAGAGCGACAAAGCCAAATCTCTTCCCTCTAGAATTAGGGTTAGACGGAACCAAACACGTCAAGATCTCAGTGTGTCGGCTAAAAATCGATCTAAGCCAGTCACTATTCATATTAGACGGAAGATTTCCCACATAGAGCTCATTGTTTAGACGTGAATCATGGCAATTTGCGGCGGCTGAGCGAGGAGCAAGTTGCTGGCGGCGAATAGGGCAAGTGTTATTCGCGGAGCTCATTTGCTTAGAAGTTAGTGAACTTTTGACTACCCTCAATTACTAAAATTTGATTATGTCTTTTTTAGTCAGTTAAATTGTGAAATGACCAAAATATCATTTGTTCACTTTAACTATTGACTATCCTATACTTTCGTATTTGTGTCAAATCTTAAGGTTTGTGTTATACTTATGTTGTTTGAACAAATTTTGAATTTGTGTTGAATTTGTAGTCAAATGTTAAGGTTTGTGGCATATAAAAAATGTTAGGGTTTGTATTGGATTTGTGTTGGTTGAACAAATTTTGGGTTTGGGTTGGATTTGTGTTGGTTGAACAAATTATGAGTTTGTGTTGGATTTGTGTTGAGTTTGTGTTGTTTTTGTGTGGGATTTGTGTTGAGTTTTGTGTTGGATTTGGGTTGAGTTTGTGTAGGATTTGTGTTGAGTTTGTGTTGGATTTGGATTGAGTTTGTGTTGAGTTTGTGCTGAATTTGTGTTGAGTTTGTGTTGGATCTGTGTTAGTTGAACAAATTAAAAAAATAAGTGAACCCGGCTACCCTTTGAATTTTTCCGTGAAATTTTGAATTTTCGGTGAACATTCATGAACTTGGTAAGTACATGGTAGTCAAAAGTTACAAAATAAGGTTTATGGTAGTCAGTTGAAAAATGTGTCAATTAGAGGGTAGTCATCTATAATTATCTCTTATAAATAACAAGGAAAAAATTGGCTTTTTAAAATTTTCTTGAAGTCACGTGCATTGCACGTGATGAAATAGAGTGATTTTTCGTCAAAGTTAACTGACAATTATGATGTTGGAAAGTCCATTGTAGTAAATAGTTAAAAAAATATAGGATAGTTAATTGCAAAATGTATCAATTAAAGGATAGTCATATGTAATAATTCATTTATTTAACACCAAAATTAAACAAGTCCTAAACAAAGCAAGAGAGAGTATTCATAGTTTCGTAACTTGTCTTAGCAAACAACTTCGCAGCGACATATATGTTGATTGTCATCAGAAGGTTCACAAAAGCAATTTTTGGGCATTGAACTTGCTCCTCTTGATCCCAAAAATTCTAACAAACATTGACTTGCATCTGAACTGCAATTTCCAGGAAACGTTTCCTGTTGCGGACAATACTTCGGTTCTTGCCCTACAAATTAACAAAATATAGATCATTAACTATATATTTTTTTAATTAATTGATATTATACATACACACTTATATACTACGTTATTTTTGCAAGTATTTTTACATGAGTGATATTGTCACGTTAAGTAGAGTAAACATCTTGAAAAGAACAAATTTGTATTAGGAATATTCGTAAGTTTGTTTAAAAAGGTCGAATCAAACCCGGCGATAAAAAGAAAAGAAATAGAATTTCAATTACTACTAACAATCAAGATTTATCTGCTAATATCTCTTGTACATGTTAAGAAACATTAAAATTGAAAATGATGTTCAATATTTTTATATTACTTATTATTTTTTAATCGATTGAGCTACACAAAGGGGTAGCTCTCATCTTTTAATCCAAATTAAATCACACCCCATACCGTCGGCGGCTAAGATGAAATATGATCAATTAGCATAGGTGAGCCAGACTCTCAAAACTACGTAGTTTTGAGTAAGTGATTAATTATCGAAATTACGTAGTTTTGACTCGTTAAATTGTACCCTAACTTATCATATTCTCTTCCTTCTCTATTAGCCCGTGTAAACATTTTAATTACTAATATAAATATTTTACTTCATATCTAAACATATTCATTTCGCTTCTTAAATATTATTTATAGCTTGGTCAAATTAATATAACTTTTCTTCATTCTAGAATGAGTGTTTTTGTTTTTATTTTAAGAAAATTAAGTAGTGGTTTTTTTTTATGTAACCAAATTAATAGATATTTACTAATAACTAATTTTTAATACAATTTAGAACACTCATTTTAATATAAAATATTGAAAAATTACTAATATATTTTAAGACGGAGGAAGAAAAATGATAGCAGTGGACTATATATTCTATCATGAACCGTCACAATACTCATGTTTGGCGAACGAGGAGAACCGGTCCCACGTGAATTTATAAGTCATGGGATCTCCTCGTATCTACCAATTGAACATAAATGGTGCACATTAATATGAGAAGCATTGTTAAGATTGCAAGACACTCTTACGGCAAGATTGATTAGAAGTGACAATTCAAATTTCAAATCAAACTTGGTCATATTTAAATTGATAAAGAGTAATTCAAATCCGATCCGAAAAGCATTTGGATTGCATTTGGATTGGGTCATAGGAAAATGAATCAGATAAAATTCAAAATTTTAGTGAAAAAATGAACATACTTATTCGATCTAATGATCTGATTCGTACTTTGACAAGAAAATTTGGATCCAATCTAAAATTGGTCGGACTAAATTTTGGATGTCCGCATATTTATATCAAGATTGGCAGCTCTAAAGTCGACTAACTGATAGTTTAACCTTAAAATGTGACATGAGATATGTAATTAAGATTATACGAGAAGTACATACCTTGAGAAATGTTAAGTAGGTTCATTAGAAGAACATTCGAAAGCACAGTGAGAATTGATGGCTTCATCATTTCTGATCTAGCTTCTTCAGATCTGTAATTGTAATTTAAATGTTGAGTTTATCATCATGAAACCATACCCATTTTATAGCAAACATTTAAAAGACCAGGATAAAGACATCTTCAAAAGAAGGAAAATGACACAAATATGATAACATAAATCTTTGTGCTGAACTGACATTGGTATTATTTAATATTTTACCTACGGGCAAATTCATGCACACATTATTTGAATTTATCCAATGAGCAATCTTTTTGAAGGCAATGGAGTTAATTATTATGGTAAGACATCAGAAAATTAATATATAAAAATAATCATATATTATACTAGTAAATTTATTATTTCCAAAGTTTATTAATTTGTTTTTTTATCCTCTATAAAATTGTCAAAAATATTTCTCAAAATTTGATTCAGATCCTATTTAAGAACTAAAATTTGATTTTATGCTATTTAATAACCTGACTTTGGTATAAATATAAATAGACATGCATTGACATGATGCATGAAATTAATTTGGTCGAATGTACATGTTATGAAATTCAGTTTTTATAAATAAAAAAAAAAGGTTCAAACTTTTTATTGGTGAAATAGTCACCGATAATATTACCCAATCCAAAAGGGCGACCATATGTTTTTGGAGGCATAAACCAAATATATAACAATGGAAATTTTAACTTATAATATTATAATTTGGGTCTAAAACTTTTGCGTCATTTTAACGCTACAAGAAATAAACTTTTTGCAATGGAAATTTTTTTTGCCATTACCTATAGTATTATAGGTCATGAATTTAAAGGGCTGTGACATATAATATTATAGGTCGCAAATTTAAAAATTCGTTACCTATAATATCATAGGTTACCGATTAAAATGGTCGTTACTTATAATATTATAGGTTACAGATAAAAAGGGCCTTACCTATAATAATAATAATATATAGGTTGCAAATTTAAAAGGATTGTTACCTAGCTATAATATTATAAGTTACAAGTTTAAAGGGTTATTGCATATGATATTATAAGTGACAAATACAAAGAAAGCAGTTTCCTATAATATTATAGGTTGCAGATTTAAAAGGTTGTTGCCTGTAATATCATAGGTCATCAATTTAAGAGTTGTTGCCCATAGTATTATTTGTTATACTCGAATCCGGAATCTTTAGTCACCAAAACTCTGATACCATGTAAAGAATCAACTCAATAAAAATTTAAACTGATAGTTGAAGACCCAATAGTAACTTTATACTCCAACATTATTGGCAATAGACTAAAAAGCATGTTGCCTATGACGTTATATGTATAATTGATTAAAAGAAATCGTTACTTGTGATGTTATACATATCAGACCGAAAAATTCGTTACCTATTGTATTATATGTAACAAAAATTTACTGATAGTTTTGTATAGTTTTAGCTTTTAATTTTATATTCCGCATATACAAATTACACAATCTCATGAACTTTGAGTTTTTTCGTGATTGATTTTTGAAAATATACTAAAATTGCGTAATTGGTAAATTTTGTGTTTGTTTGAGCTTGTGACGTAAGATGTTTCATTTTATATTGGGATAAAGGCAATTTTGGTACCCAAACTTTTGGGTAAATGCATGTTTAGTACCCAAACTTTTATTGTACCAGAGTTAGTACCTAAACTTCTATTTTGTACCCAATTGAGTGTCCACCGTCAATATCTGTCAATTTCTCCGTTAACTGATGTTGATGTGGCAAAATTGCGCTGACGTGGACTGTTGAGGTGTAAAAAGGTGCTGATGTGGCAAATTGTGGTGCTGACGTGGATTTTTTAAAAAATTTATATCATTTTTAAAAATAAAATAAAATAAAAAAATTAACTCTCATACCTCTCTCACTCTCAGGTCAGGTTAGTTATAGGATTTCTTTGGTGTGTGTTTTTATTTTTTTTCCCTCATAGAAGGATGGCTAGAACACCACATGATCAAAAAAAATATTTATTTATTTATTTTCAATTTCAAACTAAAATCACCAAACATTCAAAAGATTTTTTTGATTATTAACAGAGTTTTCTTACAAAATAATTACATGTAATTTAAATAATCAAAATAATCAAAATTTTCCTCTAATTTTGACCAAATTAGTAAAGTCAAACAAAAGAGGACTAAACAAACCAATCAGACCCTAACCCTAATCAGTAATCACCCTTCCGCCAAAACCCTCCTCTCCGTCGCCGGCTCCTCCGTAGCGGCGGCGATTCTCCTCCGATCCGTCGCGCGCGGCTACATCCCCCAAGAGATCCGCTTCTTCGTCCTCTTCAAGCTTTACCTCCAGCCCTCCCTCTCTTCGGCCACCAACCGCAATGGCGGTGGCTGCGAAGAGGTGAGGCGACGACGGCGGCTGCTACTTGGAGGTGCTCCACCGTGCTGAGCTCGAACACAGTGCTGAGATCTCACCCCTCTGCCAGATCTGGCGATTTGGCCTTGCTCATCGTCGTCGTCCGTGAGCTCTATCGCCGAGCAAGGCCGCCGTCCAGAGGTGTGGTGGTGGTGCATTCACTGGTGGGTCAGCATCAGACGGTGCGCTTGGAGGTGGGGATGCCGACGATGTCGGTGAGTTGGCCGGACTGGAGGAGCTTGCCGAGCTAGGAAACGAAGAAAGCGGCGGTGGAGCCGGTGCCGAGGCCGAGGACCATTCCGCTCTTGACGTAGTCGACGGCGAGTTACTTGAGATCGTGGCTGAGGGAGGTGCGGACGGAGAGGGATCGGGGACGGCGGAGGACATTGGTGGAGCGGGGGCGGTGGGTTTGGGGGAAGCAGAGAGAAGAGGAGGAGGAGGCTGCCTGCTGCTATTTGGTGTGTGTATGTGATGTTAGATTTTTAGGGTTTGATGTGAGATCTGAGAGGGAGAGAGATTAGATTGATGATAATTTTTTTTTTCTTTTATTTTTATAAATTATTTTATAAATCCATGTCAGCACCAAAATTTGTCACATCAACACCTTTATACACCTCAACTGTCCACATCAGCGCAATGTCGCTAGATCGTCAACCATTTGTCCACGTCAGCATCGGTTAACGGCAATTTTGACGGAGATAGACGGTAG
>JAYMSZ010003880.1:0-10074 GCA_036897665.1 Pelargonium citronellum | reverse complement strand
ACAAATAATAGCAGAGGAACGTGGAGACGATGGGCCTCGTAATAGGATCAGGTTACGGGATCGGCTGGTAGTTGGTGGTCTGATTCAGCAACAAATCGGTCTAGTTCATTCTGGCTTGGATAGATTCGGTCCGATTTGTTTGATTTTGGTTATGGTAACGAGGTTGGGTCCTCAGCAAATTGGAGGGAAG
Organism: Pelargonium citronellum; assembly: GCA_036897665.1. Lineage (NCBI taxonomy): Eukaryota > Viridiplantae > Streptophyta > Magnoliopsida > Geraniales > Geraniaceae > Pelargonium > Pelargonium citronellum. Next base: position 9,884 of record JAYMSZ010003880.1, on the reverse strand, counting down.
GTTTATCTAGTGCCCTCGATTTATTTTTAATGAAATTAAGCTCTTCCGGATTGATATCACTTTATGTTTTCTTTTGGCTAGTTTGCGTTATGTTTTTTTAATTGTTTTGCATTATTAGTTTGACTAGATTTAATTTTTTATGTTATGTCTTTTTTGCACTTAGTTCTGGTTGATAAGTCTTCTTGACATTTTATGGCTTAATGATAAGTACTAGCATTCCTCCTTAAAAAAAAAATTGAGCTTTGAGGTAAGTCAAGAGATTCTCTCACTATAGTTTGATGTACTCACATTTTGAGTCGCTCCTATTTTGTGATTCTATATTTCTATATATCTCCTCCCCATGCATTTTAGGGACCCTTTCAAATGTGGTTGCATTAGCTAAATTATTTGAACAACATATTAATGGGTTCAAAATAAATGCATCTTCAAATTAATTGTACAAATAAAGAATGAACCGTTATTTACTTGGCAAATTTATTTACTAATACTAATTAATTAATTTAGCAGCTGTGCATTTATTTGTGTTTTAATTTGTACACCTAAGTGCACCCCGTATTAGAAGAAAGAGAGAGAGGGTTTGATGCATGAATCTTGGAAGCAAAAATAGTAAAGACAATGGTAAGATGGGTGGTGCATTTGGTTGGAGAATTTAGCAAATCCGGTATAGAATCCAAATTATTACTGCAGAGAGTAACAAAGAATAGACCCACTATCTATGTATCTCTGTTTGTTTTCAAGATGGAGGTATTGTATTGTATGGTATTGGTAGGTAACAGTGGACTTTGTTTCCAAGTGGTTAAGCCCACTGCCAAACCTTATCTCCAATCACCATACTACATGTAAATCCATTCATGCCAATTCTATTAATTAACCACGTAAATTAATTAAGTTACCAATTTTCTAACAAGATGCATGCATGCATGTTCCTACACAATAATTAGTGATATAAACGTGTCTAAGTTAAGAAGTGTCTGGCTTAGTTTAAGACACTAAATTAACAACACCTCATTACAAAAATACGGATCTTGTAGCCTGTAGGTTGGTTTTGAGAGTGAGCTGGTGCAGAGTTCATGTGAAACAAAAGGAGAGAATTGAAAAATTATATGTGATTGTTGTATTATGTTGACCGATATGAAAACCTGGAAGGACCCAATCATATGCTCGACCGAGCAGCCATTAATTGGCAGCCACCATCTGCGCACACAGAAACAAATTAAAGAGAGATAAAAGAGAAATTGATCATCTCCACCCTCCAACCTTCTTTTTGCTCTTCCATCACTCAAAATTGCACTTGGACCTTCAAATTTTGCCACTTTTACCTCAAGATCACCTCCATATAGAGAAACAAACAGTATGTGTGTTCTTTAGTAAATAATGGACACTTATAATGAGATTTGATCAAAAAAACAGAGCATCTAAATTATTTAGAGACTTGTACGCGTATTAACAAATGATGTGACATATACAATTCACAAACTTGGTGAAACTTAGTCACACATATAGGTTGATTATGGTTCCATTTTCTCTTAGGCCGGTAATTGTAATATTAATGTCACAACTATATGTGTTTGTTTCTATATTTATTTTTTGAGAGTATATATGAACATCTTATAGGTCAAAATTTAATTATTGGTTCAAATCTCTAGCCTCTAGTAGAAATTTCTCAAATAGCCCATAGTGCTATAAGCCCTATTGTGTGACATTTCACCTTTGAGTTTACTCTTGAAATTTGAATTGCCTATAAGCTTAGGAGGAGGTTGAGCTGCTTCCTAGACCCGCACGTACACAATTCATCCATGAGATCTTAGCTAGGGGTCTACAAAATTTGAATAAGTGACCAGTCATGTAAATGAACGGATAAATCAGCCAGAGAGAGGTCAATGAACCTCATATTACACTCCCATTGTGGATGCTCTTAGAATCATCTCTTCATCTAGTTTGACTTGACAAAATCGTTGAGTTGGTGATGTGGTGCCTATATGATATTTAAAAATGTCTTCTAAACCAATTAATTTTTTGCTTAAACTAAGTTATTAATGAGGTAATGACAACTCATTAAAATTCATAAATCCGGACGGGTCTTCCCGCTTTCTCCAATTTTTTGAGTGATTATGAGTGAAATTGAATGCATTGAAATCTATATACGTTAATCGTAGTGGTCTAATGTGTGACTGTGTCCGTACGTCTTCTCAAACTTCATTTATAAAGAGGATCTGTCTCACAATTATGCTCATTTTTACGCATATTCTAAATACAATACGTCTTGCATTCTCACTTCATAGTTCATCAACTCGTACCTAGCTAAGTCCACGATCCTGTATGGGATAGGTTCGCATCAAGACACAAGATCCATGAGTTTTTATCTCCAGACCTTGCTTCCTTCATCTCTAGTGTCTCTGCTAATGGTCCCTCAACGTCTCATTACTCAGAATATTTTTGCAACCCAACTCAATTTATTACACGAATGATCATGAAACTCTTCATATATAACTCAAGATTTATTTATTTTTTTCTTAGAAAAAAAACTAAGATACTCATTATAAGATAAAAAAAAACTTTTAAAATGAGATGTTTTAGACATTATGTGTATGCTTAGTAGGCAAAGTTGGGGATAGAATCCCCACCATTTCTTTTGTTAATATATATTTTTTTTAAACAACTTTAAAAATGACATTAATTTACCATTGAGACAAAAAAACGATAATTTAGACACGAGTTGGCAAAGGAGGACCAACCCAAAACCAAGCGAAGTTGCTAGCATGGGAAACTCCAAAACAAAAACTGGATTTTTGTCTTGGCATGCACTACAAGACAAAATACAATTTCAAAAGGCTTTAAAGGTGCAAAAAAAAAAAAAAAAACTACTGTTTTTCATTGTCATCAACTAGTAATAAACATTTCGTGCAAGCCTTTGCCTTATTCAAGATTAAAATCGTGCGTAATTGGTCTCAACAAACATGTGATTTACTTCACAAGATTTTATAATTATCAGTTCTATTTTTTTCAATTTGTGACCTGCTAGCATCACCTGAAATTGCTGGTTTTATTGATAGCTCAAAGCAGAAGGAATAATTGGCTCGATAACGGTAGTTTTGTTTTTCATACTAATATGTCTTTATCCAATGTACAGTATTAATTATATGAATATATGTTGATTTAAATGATATTTATGTAAATTTAATTATTTTTATCATAAATCGCTTTACTTTTATTAATGTCAATTGTCGGTTTGTAACATTTATATTCAAAGTATTCCCTCGCGTGTGATAAGAAAATTTACTACATTTTCAAAATAAAATTCAATTTTCAATCAATTAAATTCGTAGTTCATCTTTCATTGTTTTGATTATGGGATGGTGATTTGCTTTTTTGTTAAAACCATTAGCTCCCGCGTTTTGTCATTTATTCTTAATCACCTATTAACTCTTGGTTGGTGGCCTAATTAATCTACAAACCAAGGAAAAATAAAAGTCTCATATCACTAACTAATCCATCAAAACAACAACCGTTATTAGTTCATCACCACCTAATTTAATCCTCACATTATGATATTTTCTTGGGACCAATCACAATTAATTAATTACTAATATAACCACAGTCCATAACAGAAAAATGAAAATTCAGCAAATTAGAATATTCATTAAGCTTTCACGAATATTATGTACACAAAATGAGCAATACATGCATTTTTTTTCTTTACTCGGTGTAAATTTAATTAATTATTTTGGACCAGAGAGTATATGATATGATATGCACACACAAACCATTTGGTAATTAATATCATAAACTGCTTCATCAATATGTTAATTTTTTTTTTTTTGCGACTTCAATAATTCCAGAGACAATCGAGATCTACTGGTCCAGCTGAAGTTGACGGCTCGTCTTGTTCCTCAAAGCTCCTCTGCACCATCTCGTGGTTCGATACCGCCGAGGACATGTCCGTACTGAGAGCCCCTGTGTCCTGCGAGAACTCTTCCTTGGAGCTCCTCATCATCTTTTGTCCGTTGATCATGTTGTTGTTGTTGTCGTACAAAATCCTCAGTATGGATTGCTCCTGCATCAAGATCGATTCCGGATAGTGCAGATTGGGAGCGTAGACTGTGCTGTGAACGGCGGTGGGTGGCGGTCGCGACATGAGCAGCGACGACGACGACGACATGTTGTTGATGGTTTCTTGGGTGGATTTGTCGTCGGAGAAGCAGGTCACGTGAGACGCCTCTCCGACGCCGCTGTAAGGTGAGGAGTCCATTAACGGAGGCAGCGCCGACGCCGAGTTTCCGTACGAGCTCAGGCGGACCAGCCCCGATATGTGGGTCTTCTTCCCGCCGGATGTCTTTTGGAAAACTCTGCAAATCACCCATTCGTTCTGAGGACAAAGAAACAGAGTCAAGATCCAAGAAACTAACAACAAGTATCAAGAAACAGGGGAAAAAACAGAGGAGTCCAAGAAGAGGCCACCTTTGCTGTTTTTGGGAGGTTGTACATGGAATATTTGCCTTCCAATCTGTACTCATGCATCACCCAATTGGTCTTTTCTCCTTTTGGAGCCCTCCCTTTGTAGAAAACCAGAGTTTTCTTCATCCCCACAAGTGTCTTGGCTCTGTAAATCTCTTTGTCTTTTCCGGTAGCCTTCCAGTACCCGGCGTCGGTGGCCCGGTTGGTTCTCAGGCCAGTTGGGTATTTTCTGTCCCTCACGCAGAAGAAGTACCATTCCTTTTCACCCATTTTGGCTTTCCCTTTAAAATTATCCAAACAAGTCCTGACTGATTAGTTAATTAACCAAAATTAAAGAAGAAGAAAAAACAGAGGACTAATCAATTACACACTTACAGGGCAAATCCCAAGGCTCGCACTTGTTGAGATCAACCTCGCCGATCGCTCTCGCGTAGAAGGAGCTATCAAGAACCTTCTGGGAGAGGTAGTGAGTTATGAGCTCTTCGTCTGTGGGATGGAATCGAAATCCAGGAGGCAATTCCATCTTCTCGTCCTCTCTGTTACTAATGCTTGAAATGTTTTCCATGGCTTCAATTCCTCTCCAAATCTCCAAATCCAAACATTCCAAATACTAATTCAAGAAGCAGAGGAGGTTTGGGGATATAATAAGAGAAGGAAAGCTAGAAAGTTATTTCTCCTTTTCTTTTCGTGGATGGATTGTGAACTAACTTGTAGATATAAAGATGGTGAAACAGAGGATATGAAGTTAAAGAATAATTATTATAGAAAAAAAAGGGGGGTTTTGTAACAGAAAAAGATTGGAGATTTTGTTGAGAACAAAAGAAGTGGGGGCTGAGGAACAGAGCCCCTTAAATACTGGTTTTTGGAGAAGAAAATAAAAAAGAGCGTAGATTGTAAGGCAACTTGGTGGGTAGTTTTAGCCTTTCTGTTATCTTCCCTTCATTTTTTTTTTAACTTTTTGTGTAATAATTTTGATCTTCATTTTGACCAGAAACACCCAATCACCGTGTACCTTGCATGTACATGTGAAACCAACCTCCAAAGTCAGCTTCTCTTGTAAAACGGTTTTGTTTTTAAGGATGTGATGACTTAAGATGTACATGACAAATGTTTTGTTTCAATAATATTTACTTTTAAAATTAAATAATTAACGATCCATAAGTGAAAGAAGCAGGTTGATTGCAATAATTCTCAACATATTAGTCAACAATAAACTAGTTAGGTCGTTCTAAGTTTTCTCTCTCATCTTTATAGAGCCCTTTTATGGGGCATTATTAGGTTCTCTTGAAAGTAACTTATATTACGAAACATACTTCTTCTCTAAATTGCTCCTTTATTTTTTTTGACATCTTTTTAAAGTAGAAAATAATGTTATCAAACAATGTCTAATACGTCACGTCTAAGTTGAGTAGCATGATTGCGCATCCCGACAAATAAACTATGTACATTTAACGTGCACCTTGTATATATATGTACATGTGAAACTAACCTCAAAAGTCAGCTTCGCTAGTAAAACGGTTTTTTTTTTTAAGAATCAAATGACTTAATTGTGTGTAACAAATGCCCATTAATTATATTACGTGTTAGCATAGGTGGTTTGAAAAAGCATTGTGACACATAAACTATGTACATTAATGTGGATAAATTTTTATTTTTTAGATCGTTCAATGTGGATGAACTTAATTTTAGTAGTTTGTAATAAATAAACTGTGATTAACTGGAAGTTAATTAAGTAGCTATAGTTTTAGGCTAGAGTTTGTGATGAAGGGCATTAGGTGGTGAAAGAGGTTGAAGAAGTCTCCATGGTTGGTTGTTATTTGTTAAACCAAGTTCATCTACTGAGCAAAACACAAATTAAGTTTTGTTATATAAATAGGGGAGAAGGTGAATGTTGAAAGCACTTGTATGTCTTGATGCTGAAAAGATGTACCTTAACAAACCTTATTTATCACAATTACTATCTCAATGTGAATGCCAAGAAGATCACACACAAAAATCATACCCCATATATGCTTTAAAAAAATGCATGCGTTTGATTCGATCCGAACCTGTAAATTGTGGGCCAAATTTTAAACAATCGCAAGCTAAATTTCAAATAATAAGCTCTGAACTCACTCGAAATCTTATAATCATTGCCATTCACCTTCTCCTTTGCTATCTGTTATGAAGAAAAAAAAAATTACATGTACACCTATCAAAAAATATGATTTAAGAAATAGAAAAACCATAGCAAGTTAACAACCACTTGGCTAACATACTAAATTGTTTTTAGTCAAGTAATAGCTAGTGAAAATATATAAAGAAAATAATTAAAGCAGTTAATACAAATGGCTCACATTAAGTCAATACAGTTTGAATGTCAATTCGTATTAATTAATTTCAAAGACAAAGTGAAAAGAAGATAACAGTTGCTACGGAACATATTATATAAGAGTTAGATGGCAAGAGGACATTGATGAGTACCTCTTATAATTTGAGTGGGAGTCTCTAATGCTAAATACAAGAAAACATTGTAACGATAGTCAATAGAGTTGTACCCTTTATATATGCAATCTCTTTTAAGTTTAGGGTTTCAGTTGTTGAGTGTAAAGCAAGTATCTCATATGTGATTTCCTTATATTGGTATGAGTTCAAAATTATTATACTGTCCCTCAACCTTCATAATTCTCATTAATTATATTATTTCTCAAAGCCTGCCTTTTAGGCATTGCTTGGTTAGCCTTATAGATCAACGGGGACAATAATATCGTAGACGCGGAACTTACAGGCAACACTTATGGACATGTGAATCGACTTTACCATACATGCAATCTAAAAGTGACAAAATTTCGGATCGGATTGATGAACCCTACCATAGCCCTAACCTGTCCCTATATATAGTGTTATAGAGTTGGTCGGATTTTGGATTGTAGGCATAAAATGCATTGTTTTTTAAGGTATACACGACATGATCCTAACTCAACCCAAAAAGTTCCATAATTAATTAACTCAATCCTATCAAACCCAATTTTTTGTTGGTTGATAATTGTAGACCCGAACCCGACCCTACAGGTTTCTGGTACCTAGCGAGTGGGATACTGTTTTGATATGTTGGAAACTGAGTGCATGATACATATTAATTTGTGAATGATAAAAGATTAAGAGAAGTGAAATTATCCATAAAAAATAAATTGATATGGAATGGTAGAGGTGTTAGATAAGATAAGTAGGTTCAGGTTGGTTGTGGCAGTCATCATCAAAGAGGAGAGGGTCTAAACAGCATGTTATTGCTTATTGCTGCACTGTCACTTACCTCATTGAACCAAACACTTCCATGTTCTAATCCCCCTCACTCCCTTAATTAGGCATCATCATCAGGGAACTCCATCTCTTCTTAGCTAGTATAGCTTGATCAATCTAATCAATAACCAAGAAATTTGCATTTTCATCCCACTTTTAATTTCCAATCAATTTTCCTACGAGATTTTCTGTTAAATTTCGTAATTTAGCTACATACAATGACTTGGATAAGCAACGGACTTGCGATGACTTGAATATTGTTGTAACATGGGTCGCTGACAAATTGCAAAGAACTAGCCTCAAAATTTACTACAGATGAAATCATTGCCGAACAACAACTTGTGACAGAACAATTGTAACAAATTATATGTGGCAAAATATTCCAACAGTTTTATTCATTGGAGATATGTTGGTAAATTTGTCACAAAATGTGAAGAAAAAAAATCCTAAACAATTTTATTTTTAAAATTAGCAATACATTAAATATATCAAAAGTGACACCTCCCACTCGGAGAGGAACAAGAAGGTAGATGGTAGATTCATTTTGAATACCATAATCAGCTAGAGTGCGACCATCTTCAAGCTACTTCCCATTTAAATAGCAGTATGCACTCGTCTAGTGCAATAAATCCTTGTCCCGAATCTTAATTAGCTTTCAAATTGCGAATGGTGTATAAATTTTCTACTTACTGAGATAAAGTAAAGATTTTTCTGAGAAACATCTTTAAAAAAAATGGTCATATATAGAACTCGGACACAAATGTATTGCCAGTTGCAAAGTAGCACTACCTTTCTTTTCTTTTTGTTGGTGGGAGAGATTGATCATTGTCATCATGTATTTTTAGTTTCATAATGGCGATGTTGTTAGGGACGATTTCTAGATTCATATCTTCGATTTCAGGAAGCTCTCCAATACTAATGTAATGATTTTGTGTATCACCACTTTCCGTTTGTTGAAGGATAACCAATTCCACATTACATACGAATTTACACTTCACAAATTTGGTACACGTCTTTTTTTAAAGGTACTGTGCATTACAGTACACTTATTAAGACTTTATTTTTTACCTTAGGAAAAAACTCAAAAACGATTGTTGACAACATCATAATATTACAAAAATGAGTATCACAAATCACAATACCTCATTTTCCCCAAAAGTGCTTATCAAAATGATTAGCTACAAGCACTTCTGTCCACTTACATAATAAATGGAGCTTCAAAAATCAAAAGTAGGGGTCATGCATTGAAGTAAAAATCACAAATTGACCAATTCTACTAACCCAATATTTTTATTCACTAAATCACACCTCATAGCTCACAAGTTTGCTATACGTTATTTTTAGAGCTACTGTACACTGCAGTGAACTTAATAAAACTTTTCTTCTTCCTCTTGAAGAGCCCAAATTGATTGTCACAAATCACAATACCTCATTTTCCCCAAAAACACTTTTCAAAATGATTAACTACAAGCACTCTTGTCCACTTTCATATTAAATAGAGCTTCAAAAATCAAAAGCAGAGGTCATGCATTGTACTAAAATCCACAAATTGACCATTGTAGTCTATCTAAATCTAAGTAATTGTACTTGATTGATAGTCTTGTCACTTGTGAACACGTAAGATTTTAGACTACAACATTACAAACACTAAGACCAACTATTGTCCACGCAAACAAATTCTATTAACCAATTATTTATTTGATCTTACTAAACCACACCTCTCATTACTCATGCATTGAACTAAACCACAAATTTAAATAAAATAAGAACCATACAAACACAAACACATTCAATTTACACGCAAACCTACTTAACTAACTAATCATCTCTCCATAAACCACACTCTAATTCTACTAATTTTACTTTATTTAGTAAATAAAGCATCAAGTACTTCAATTCTTTTTTTCCTCAATTTTAGGTTATATATACCATATTTTCTTGTCTAACTCTACTCTAAAGCACACCACCTAAATTTCACTTCCAATAATATATATATATATATATTTATATATATATATTTATATATATATATATAGAGAGAGAAAAAAGAATCTAAATCAAGTTTTTTTGGGCTTAGACTAAAACAGACCAATGAAGTGATGACACCTCATTACTTTTCACTTATACCCACCCAAGTGAATTGGTGGGAG
>JAYMSZ010003879.1:0-10075 GCA_036897665.1 Pelargonium citronellum | reverse complement strand
GATTTATAGTTTTATACAAACCATAAAAAGGAAGGGAAAACCAAAGACATGAATGAAGGTGTAGGAATTTTTCCATGGCCTTGTTCAGTCTTTTGACAATTTCCATTGGAATATCATGTACAGACATTTGAAAGGGCATGCATTATAATTTTATATCCACTAAGGATCAGCTTCCCCGACTACTGCATCCTCGTCCGCAGAGCCATATTCATCTTCGCTCAGCTCCTCGTCGCTAGATTTTTCCTCCGGAGCTGCCCCGATATCTTCTGCTTTCGCGTATTTCTCGCAATACTCTGAAAATGGAAACAGTTCTGTTACCAGTGACAACAACATAAACACCAGCATATGAATGCATAACTATCTTTAACGCTATGGTATTGGTACCTACCTTGTTGGACCTCTTGGTGCTACATAGCGGTAAAATGAATCAGTGCTTTAAGATCTTATGTTTATAGGGTGGGTGTATAGGGGTATGGAAATGTATCTTCAGCCCGAGTTGGAGGGTAGCTGCCCATATGTATCCATTCATTTACCAAGTTCTATTTTCTGCTACAGAGGATTTAAAGTGGCCTACAGCTTGGTTTTCGATTTAGAACTAATTAGAAATCCAAGTGACTTTTAAACTCCTAAAGTAATTATCAGAATCTAAAAGAAAAACAAGGAACCAACAACTCGCATGCAGCTCTCTTGGGAAATCGGTTCCCTTTCCTACCTCTAGCATCATCTCATTATTTAACTAAACAGAGTGATATCTGGCAGGAACCTTTATCAGAACTAGAAAAGCAGTAAATCAATAGCTATGATCATATTGCAAGTTTAGCTTAAATGGAATCCTAAGAAAATGACAGGCACTTATTGTTTTTAATTTGCACCAAATTTTAAAATAATAGTAACGCTTCCTAATAAGCAGAAAAGGTCTACCCAATGTTGCTTTATGACGCTGGAATGCATAACGATATTATGAAAGAAAAGAACTCATTGGGAGGAAGTGATGTCTGACATCAGTTGAGTACAAACAGAGAAAATGTCATCTGATTTGGTTTGGCTCTAGCCATGCAGATATAGACCTTGTACGCACAAGTGCACCAATACTGAATAATGATAACCTCTGAACTGAAGGGCAAAGGGGATAAGTGGAAATAGGAAGGGTAACTAGAGACTAAAGGTGTGATAAACACTGTACCGAGGATTGAGAAGGTACTCCACTGAACTCTGGAGAGGTGAGTGTCAGGAAACTGTTTGCGAATATATAAGACAGACTAAAGATCATGAAATTTTCAGATTCGATCACTATTGTTCCAAATTGAAGGACTAATATGAACATAAATGTATTCATTTAAAAGGAATTGTCGCAGGACAATACAGACTAAAGGTCATGATTCCCAGGCAATCACATTACATCTATTTACACAATCATACGGCCCGTGGGAAAAGGACACATCACAACATTTTATATGGCCCCAAATTGCTAAAACAATTGTTTTGACTTGCTTACTGCCAAAACACTAGTATCAGATGGAAATGTTACGTGTCTTTAATCCAGTCTTATGCGATTATTGAGCATATAAAATAAATTAATTCATGACTTGAGGCGATCAGACTTGAAAAAAAATGTATAGGCAGGGCGGAAATTTTATCCATCACCTAAACAAATTTGAACAAAAGAAATTGAGGATTACTACCTTTCACTCTTAGTTCATAAATAGCCCGATCACGCATCATTAGAGCAGCAGCTTCCCCATTCAAAGGATCTGACGGGTTGGGATACAAGAGAAGTTGAGGAAGAAACACTTCAAATACATTAACCAAATCTAGAACAAAGAACAAAATGAGTCAATTTCTTGAGTTAGTAGCATTTACCATAAACCAAGAACAAATCAAGTGATAATAGCCAACACCACAAAGCTTTGCAAGATACAGAACAAAAAAAGAAAAGAAAAGAATAGTGGTATTTACCGAACATGGGGCTCCACGTTTGATTTATAACATCTAAACATACTGAGCCAGACCTGAAACTCACAAGTAAACCAATACAGAAGACTCAGAAACATTTCCATAACAGATACGGGTACTAAAACTATCCCATTTAGACGCATTAGCATTTAGTACCAAAACAAGCTAAAAAACCTAGTCTTTAATATCCACAAACTCACATCTCATCAACATTAGGGTGGTAGATTTTGTTGATAAATCCAATGGACGGAGATTTATACGGATAAGCATCTGGCAGCTCCACCCTTATCCTCCAAACACCTCCCTCATAGGGACCTACCATATTCCAAAAGCAATGAATTCATGAAGAAAATTGCATATGTAGAAAGTACATTTCTATTTATACAAAAATCTAAATAAGCAGAAATGAAGTACCCTATCAATGAGTTTTATGTTCATGAAGACAAATCAATAAACAAAAAACTTGCATCACAAATAAGAACAACTAACAAAAGCACATTCAACTTCAAGTGTATAAAAAAGGGCATATACTTCATAAAAACAGAAATTAAGAACCCAAAGCAGATTACATAAATCTAAAAAAATCAAGCAAGAATCATCCAATCAAAAATTGATTGGAGCCAAATCAGGGAGGGAAAAAATCCATAACCCAGAGCATGTTGAGATGGTCAACAAAGTTAAAACAAAAAACGGCATAAGATACCCAAAACCCACAAAGAGAACATCACAGATTGCTCCAGAAATAGACACAGCACAGAGACAATAATAGATCATAAAAAGGTGAAAAGAAAAAGAAATCAGTGATGGGTACAGAAGATTTACTCTCTTTTGGGCCATTGAAATCCACATAGAACTCCTGCATGCCATCATTGATCATCTCCACCTTGTAATCACTCATCATCCTAATCCACACCAATCAAACAAAACCCACAAGTGAAATTCAGAAACAGAATATTTCAATCAATCAAAATTTAGAAAGAAGAAGAAGAGTACAGTTTCATCAAATCCATCTCACGGCGCTTGCTGGGAGAAGACATGTTGGCGGTGCCAAAAGTGGCGGTTTGGGCGCAGACAGAGAGAGAAAAGTGATTGGAGCTGAAACCAAAAGAAAAGAAAGAACCAACATAACATAAAAAAGAAGAAGCGGTAGAGACATGAATGAGTGAAAGCAGGACGAGTCCAAAACACATAGATACGCCAACACAGCTTGTCGACGTCGTAGCAGTAGTACTAGTAAATTTTCGAACTTGTTAGTAGCTTCTCGGGATAACGCAATAGTCAATACAGACATTTCCACGTAAAAGTTTCGTGAATTTAAATCTCATTGAGTCTGAGGTTTGAATTAGGCATCTTTGTGAAAGAAAACTTTGTTGCTCAACTTTGTAAAAAAAGTAAAAAAATTTAGAAAAACAAAAACTTCTTGTTAGTAGCTGTTAATTTCAGCCTAAAAGTTAGGTATAAATGTTTTTAATACTGCCAAAACTAGTGTTGATGTAGTTATTAAATACTCTTTCTATTTGTAAAATAAGATTGTCATGTCATTTTGTACTGAAAATGTTAGTGCAAAATTTGATACGAATAATATTTTTTCATATGAAATAATGGTTATTCTTTTTATGTTGATTTTTATAAATAAACAAATAGTGAATATTAGATAATTTTATTTATACGAAATTATATTAAATTTTCATTGTCATTCTTTTGTAATTTATTGCAAATGAAAAAAAATTAATTAAATTCATTTAACAAAAGTAAATGTGTTACAAAACACATTCACGTAAAGGAATGAGAAAATATAACTATGATATAGTTCCGAACAAGATTAAACCATTAATTTGTAACGAAAACGTAGGAATGGGATAAAGGGGAAAAAAGTGTATAGGGGCATTAACAAAAATTATGTTGGGATTATAATTAGAGGGGGGTGAATGTACATAAAATAAAACGATATAAATAAACTAGTATAAATAATACTAGTTAAAATAAATAATAATAATAAAAATAAAGAATTGGTTGCAGTTGGTCTCCCACAAAAGATTCCACAAAGCTGTGTACGTACATTATTCATCTCACATTCTTTATCCCGATCTTATCTAATCTTGTTGCCGCCACCTAATTATTTGCCCTTGAAAATACAAATTTTTTATTGTCATATGATTTAGTGAAATGGACCAAATGGTTAATGCTGATAAATTTAATGGCTATGGGAATGCCAATGTGAACATCCTTGGCTTTGGTGTCCCAACAAAACTATGGTTTTCTTCAAAATATGCTTCTCCTTTTGTAGCAGCAGATGCAAAATAGCTATAAAATATGTATCACATCTCTATGTTATGAAATAACAAGAACAATGACCTAGAAATATGAGGTAATGAATTCTAAAAAGCATTGACAATGGCCATATATGTACATTACTAAAAGAAAAGAAACTACTACAAGTCCAAATCTAAGGGTCACTCTCTCTATTTCCTTTCCTCTCCCTCTCATCTAACCGGTAGTGTTCGGTTACACGACGGTAATCAGAATCGCAATGTAGGTTCCCAAATGGATATGGATATGGACATTGTGTCTTCTTGGGTCATCAAGATTCAAGAACCTATACCATGAGCCAACTCCACTTCAAAATTGCATCACTTGGTCGGGGAATGATGCTGTTGCTCGGGGATACATACACAAATAGGAGAAGGAAAATTTTCAAAATTTTGAGTGAACCCTGATCCGAGTGATTGATACTAATTCACTCACTGCTGTCTATTCCAGATCTTGGCATTGCATATTCTCAGTACATACCAGAGGATTGGAGCCTCGAACAGTGACTGCATCATGCCCAAAACTTTCACTTAAGGATCCAAACTCTGATTCATCATCGTCACTGTCAATATCTTTTGGTGTCACACGATTCTGATAACTCCTGCGCCGTATAAGAAATACATCGAAGTAATACCTTACCAAGTCTGTCCTCGTTTTCCTAGGAAAGTAGTTCTTCGCATAGTCCCAAAAGCACCTGCCTTGAGAGGGAGGGTTTGACCTCACCATTTCCTTGAATCTCTTTTCTTCTTCGATCGTCCACTGGAGGGAAACTTCCTCACCCATTCGATCAAATCTCCAACGATAAAACGCTGACTTCAGTTCCTGCTTCAACTTCATCCTCTTCTCCGCAATGTGAAATCTAATACATTCAACAGAGCCAGGAAGTCTACATTCACAAAAATCCGGTCTTCCCCTTCCAATAGGATCTTTTTCTATTAGTGAACTTTGTTGCCCATTTTCCAAAGGTAAAGGCCAGGTTTGTGTTCCTAACCACTTAGAGTCACTGCCGAAAACCACACCAGTCCATTCAGGAACTTCAGCTTGAAAGAGAGGACCAACAGCGACAAGCTTTTGGTCTGGATCATCCTCGAACAAGCAATCTGTTGCACTACTGGGGGGTATATCAACAGTCTCTGATGTCTGCTCCTTCGAGGCATTTTCTGCCTTTGGCTCTTTCTTTTGAGAACTTTCCAGTTTAGTATGAGTGGCTGAACTTGGTTTGCAACAAGGGCACAATTGAGATTTCACTAAAGTAGGAAGCCTTTCACTGCATCTTACTCTATCCGTGGACTGGTGACTGAGACAAGCAATATCCTCATACATGGATGGATGCATCTTTAGCTTCTTCTGCAAATTTAGACTATGATGTGTTTTGTAGAGTTGGTAAATTAACTAAATTCATGCATGATCAAGCAGAATAAAAATGAAGTATCTAAATTAATTTAAAAAAAAAACAGTATAACTAACAAAGGAGACCTCTTTTCTCAATGAAAACAAAGGAGACCTAATTTCTAAAATCATTCAAGTTTTATGTGTATTTAAACCAATGCAATAACTGCTGTAAAAAACTGCAAGTATGTGCGGTCCGGTGGAGGTCATGAAACCTACTACTAAATGCACTGTTAAGCTTTTCTCCCATCTTTGAATCCCCATCCCAGATTGCAATATTAATAAACATGACGCATAAGATTTGAAAAATGCAGAAAAAATTTACACACAAGTACAAAGTGGCAACAATTATGATGAATACAAGCCATTCATTTCAATGCACCAATGAAAAGTAAACTTGATAGAGAGAACGGCACAGGGATACAATACCTACTGATATAATGACCTAAGGTAGCGTATGGATAAGAAATTTGATGGAATGGTAATAAAACTCATTCTCATTGTCATTCGCTTCATTCCCATTGTCATTTTCAATAGTCATTTTCAATAGTCGTTTAAGATTGAGGAACGATGGCAAAAAAGTATTTTTTTTAATTCAACATTCGGTAAAATGTTTAGATTTGCTCATAGATGTGTGTTTTTTGTAAAACGAAATACATAATTGTATTCCTCTAAAAAATTTACTAAACAAAAGAAAAATCACTTCAATCGGATATTCGAGCATGAAATTTTGAAAATTTTCACTTTTCCCCTACTTTTGCAGATTTTTTTATTATTACAAATATACATTGTTTTGAAAAATTAAAGTCACAATGATTTTCATCTCGAAAAGTTACCTGAAATAACAACAAAAAAAATCATTTTAATCAAATATTTGAGCACAAAATTATAAATTTTTAAAGGGTAAGTGGTAATATAAAAGAATGAAAGAATGAGAAAGGGAATGGGAATCTCATTCCATCCATCTTAGATGAGAATCAAATTGTTCATTACGAAGAGAATGGGAATGGGAATGACAATGATAATTAGTGATTCTAATCCAAACACTATTAATGAGAATTTCATTCTCATTCCAAAATCAAAATTCATAGTCCAAACGCTACCTAAGAAACAATCACAAAACAGGTTTTTCTTCTATAATCACCAACTTGGCTTTTGATCACATAGATTAAGGCCTGGGTTTTTGAATATTTCTGGTTGTCATGGCTGGCTATCATTCACCCATGACAAAGCTACAACCATCATTTCTCTATTCCGTCTTAGATTCTTAGTTTAAAGAAAAAATAAAGTATTGTCCAAGCCAATTTTTTTAAACACTCTAACTGGTAACTAGTATTTGCTCCATGCTCTCAAAACCTTTTAAATTTTTTTTAAAAAATCCATTATATGAAGATAAATCTTGGACAAAATTGGCATTAAATGACCAGCTACTCTAATGAAACTACTTTGCCAGTGAGCAAACAAATTGGGCATATCCCTATAGTCCTATACTTGGACGATCCCCCTTTGTGGCCCTGGCCAAAATAATAAATAATTTACTTTATTATTCGTATAGCTAAGAATTAGTCTATTTCATACCAGAATTAGGATCATTTGCTATTTCAGACTTTTTATCATGAATTGTAGTCATGGTTCAAATTTGATTTTATCTAGCACATGAAAGAACATTTTTTTCAAACAAACAACCTACTAATTATCTGGCTGTACTTTACACACCTAGCAAACTCATGTATCACTTTGTGCAAATTCAATTAAAATATACAATGCAGAGTCCAAAAAACTACAAAGTAGGATGTCCCTTCATGCTTCAACCAAGGAATTTGACTGGTTATGAAGTGGCAAGATAGGGAATAAATAGGCAATCAGATTAGATATTGACTAACTTAAAAATGCAATAACTCATTAACAATTTTAATTTAATTAATGGCATTGAACAAGGTAGTAACAATGATATCTTATAATGGATGCTGAACCTAGTTGACCCAGGAAGAAAAGCATGCGTCCATAAAAACTTAAATACCACATAACTGCATGACATATTAGAAATCTATCAACTGCTTACAGCAAAAATACAAGTCTTGAGGAAGAAGAGTAAAAAGATATGTGAACGATACCTGTAAGAGAGATTGATCACTGTTTGAGCCAACAGGCCTTTTTAATAATTGTGCTTCCCTTGCCCTGATCACTTGCGTCCAAAATTCCTTAGCTTCAAGGTCCTTCCACTTGGATGGACCTGGTAATTTCCCAATTGCAGGATCATCGGGTTGCTTTGCTACCTGTATAACCCAGTTCAGCATTCCTGAAAAAGATTGTCTCTTTCTCTTACGAGATTCAGATTCTTTCTTACCAGAACTCTGGTCCAATAATGTCACTGGATCAGAACTTTCTGCGTCATCATCATTATTCTTTTTGTCACCTTGACCATGGCCTTTTCCCATAGAGTCATGAATTCCATCAAAACTTCCTTTGTCTACTAACTTTAACTCACTGTTCTCCATATCCGAATCATTGAAATTGCCATTCTCATCGGATATCCATTCAGCAAGTATATCATCATTCCCATTCATGTAAGACACATCAAATAACAAGTCCATAAACTCTGTTTTCAGCTCCAATAGACCAAAATTAGCCCGGTTTTGCAAGCTCCCATCATTGTTACCATTCTCCTTCAACCATTTATCGAACTCACTCAGGTACTTGCTATAAATTAACTTCACAGACGCAGTCAATTCAGGATCCAACCCCATATAGCTCACCACAAAAGCCCACAAGCCTTTCTTGGATACAAAATCATACCCTCCACACCTCCTCACAACCCAAAACAGTTCATACAAATCCGCCGATTGCCCATTCCCAAGCATTGCCGGCACGGGCCGTACACCGCCGCCGGCGGAAACCTCCTCGTAAAAAAGCGACAGAAGCTGATCGAAAAAGCACCGTGCTTTATCCTTGCGATCATCGTAATCATCGTCGTCGCCGTCGGTTACCATGTGATCGGCATTGACGCAATGGCCGTTACTGTGAATGATTTCAGCACAGTCTAAAGCGGACCCATTAGTCAGAGCCGACCATCCTGCCATGAATTCTGATTCGCGAAGGTTCGAATTGGATAGATACAAAGATAATTGTGGATACAAGAGCTAATTAAAGAGACGCAACGAGAAGGAAAATAGGAAACCTGAAATCGGTAGGGTTTAGGGAGATACTAGGGTCTAGGGCGTGGGAGGTGATGACTCCTTTGCCCAGCTCTGACCGCCGATTCAGCTCATGTCTGGTCTGAGAGAAATTGACTTGGTTCTTCGTCGTCGTCTTGGTGAAGCGGCTAATGAGCCGACAAGGAGACACAGGCGTGAGCGAGGACAGCCAGGTTATGGCTTGGAATTTGGAATTTTGAAATTCATTAGTGGGTGACACCGTGACAGACCATCAAAATGGGGGAAATTTATATTATGGAGGAAGAGGATTGTTTATTTTGATTTTGATTTTGTTCCTAGGCTTATGATGAACTAGCCTACCTCTTGTGCCTTTACATTTACAATAAATTAATTGTGATTAGGGTTAATCACATATGACTTCGCACAATCACCATTTACAATTTTTATAAAGGATGACTCCGGAAGTTTCGTGTTTATCTATTATGAAGTATCTCCGTAGTTGAATTTTCTAAGGTTTTTACAAGAAAAATCATGTTAAAATTAGTCAATGTTGAGTTGACACATGTACTCGAAGACCGATTGATTCCGTTACAAAGACAAAGTTGATGATCAATGCTCGAACCACTCGTCGTAAGTTTGGGTCGAATAAGAAATACAATTAGGTCCATTAGAAAGGCTCAATATGTTCACCATATTAAAAAATCAATTTTAAAAATAAGAACAGTAAAAACAAAAGTCAATCTGAATCGCAAACAAACCTGAGAAGTCAGAAACCTAAAAATGCACAAAATGACACATAAAAGGATTTACACGCACTCCCAAGCACAAAACACGTGTTCTACGCACGAACACACCCAACCATCCACGTTAGCATCAACCTGACCAGTCTTCTCTCTTCACGTGTCATCTTCTTCAAGTTCTCCAACTAGAAGTTGTCACATCACCCAGTTGTAGGATTTCTTCGTGATCTCGCCCACATGAAATTCCTCGTTGTTTCACCACCGAGCTCACGTAGACTCGACCTCATAATATCTCTTACCTTTTGAATTAACCAATTAGAGCACGCCACGAGACAGTTGCAGTGGATCTTGCTATGCACGGATGCACAAGATTCCTCTCTGTATGACCACAGAGCTCACATAGGCTCGACCTCATGGGATCCCTTTGTCTTTAGACCTCATCTAGTCATTGTGTATTTGTAGGGCTTTTCAAAGCCCGCCACCCGCCCAGCCCGCTAAAACCACCCGCAAACCGCCCTGTTTTGAACC
>JAYMSZ010003878.1:0-10077 GCA_036897665.1 Pelargonium citronellum | reverse complement strand
ACATTGAAACGTTAATGAAACTAGCTCCAGCTTCATTAGCAATGGCCTTTGCCATCATTGTTTTGCCAGTGCCGGGAGGTCCAAAAAGCAATATTCCCCTACAAGGCTTCAAAAGCCCGCCCTTGAAAAGGTCCGGTCTTCGGAGAGGAAGCATGACCAGCTCTTGAAGTGATTCTTTAATCTCATCCAAAGCGCCAATATCTGCAAATGTCACTCCGATTTCATTTGCTGGTATAACTTCTTGCCTTATCCGCTTCTCAAACTCATTGTCGGGAGGAAGTTCCTGCATAACAACCGGGAATGTGAGATGAAGGAAACAAACAAGAGGAAGTGGACACAAACTAGAGGGCTTGGACTTAACTGGTTTAGGTGGAGCTTGGTTCTCACCATCCTTCTTTGCCAAAGAAGCTGATTTTTCTGTCTCGTTTTTGTTATCAGCTGTTGCAGACTCAGTCTTCGCGCCAACAGACTCTTCCCCTTCTTTGTCCTGAACATAATAGTAATGTCAGCAAAATTTTACATATAACCTTAGGTAGCGTTTGGATTAGAATTTTTGTTCAGGAATGAGAATGAAATTTTCACAACTTTTTGTGCATGAGAATGACTTTGAAATGAGATTCTTGATTCTCATTCCCATTCCCAAAAATAATAATCCAAACACTACCTTAATGTAAATTTAGAGCTCAAACCTTGACAGAGTCAAAATTTACCTCTAGTTTTAAAGATCCACATCTACTATCTTGGAATATACTTAATCCATGGGACAGGCTGTTTCAGAGCAAAAATAGTTATCAATTGCAACTCATTGATGAAGTGAAGAAATCAAAGAAACCCGTTAAATAAGTAAACTAAAAAAGTAGGTATCAAGAATCAACCTCTTTGATGATATAACGAGCTTTCCATTTCGGTATTCTGGATCCTTGTTATTCATCAAATGATACGATATTGCTGATACCACAATTTCTTCAATGTGATTACTGAGGACCATTGTGTCCGCCTGGCAGATAGAACCAAGATCATCACAGTCAATATCATTTGCTGCAAGTACTTCAGCAATGTGGATTCTATTGTCCCGAAACTGAAGCAGCTTTGTGTCCTCTTCTAGTTGAGCTTTCCAGCTGAGAAGACGAGACTCATCCTCAGGTGGTCTTATCTCGATATTGTAAGGGAACAAAAGACTGAGCTTGTCGTCAATTTCTCTGTAATCATCTTGTGTGTCCAACTTCCGGGAACCAAGTATCACCACTGACACTGACCCTGATAGCTTCTGCAACATCTTGTGGAAAAGATTGTGTAATCTTTGTGATTGGAGAAGAAGCTTGTCAACGTCTCTGAGATATAAAATAACAGAACCGGTTTCTGATATTGAAACCAAGACCTGGAACACATATATTGGAACTTTGTCACATAAGGCTATGCATGAACTAGGTATCTTTGGTTTGAAACAAACAATGGTAACATTACCTTGTAAAGTGACTGTAAAAACTCCTTCTCACTGAAACACCATGTGCTTGTGCGCTTTGGTGGAGCTATAAGAAACAGAAAAACCCATATATTTAGGGTCAACACAAAACTACAAGATATGATCACCAAAACTTAGATTTAGGATCTTAAAATACGAATATTTGGCAGGGATGTTCCAAAGTAGAACCTGAATTTGTTGCAGAACATTGGGAACTGACGCTACTCATATCAGACATAGTAGAGGCATTTCTTCGAAGCTTTGGGGAATTATTAGAACTTTCCGTTACCCTGGAAAAAAGGAAAGCACGGGCTTAGAAGCAACTCGTGACATGCAACATTGATGGAATGAACTGAACCATTAAGCTCAATTAGACTAAATGTTCTAACTACATACCTTGATTTAATATCCGAGCTGCTTTGCATACGCGATCCACCTGCTAGAAGCCTTCAGTCAGAGATACAATAGAGAGGTTGTTTTGAAGGAAAATAGAAGCGATAATATAGGAAAAGAAAGAGAGGAAGCGTATAAAAGGTCTTTGTAGTTATGACTAAACCGATAAATGATCATTGAAAAACATACATTAAGCATGATTACATGAACATCTAATAGGCTTTTGGAACCTCAAAGCATTACACTATCAAAAGGACAAGGGGTGTTTAAGTGTTTTGTCTTTTGTACCTTTTATTTCCTCCCATGATGGAAGGATTGAGAATGAACCAAACATATTGGACACTCGCTCCAATGTCACCTCAGAGATGGATTTGTCGAGAGACTGAAAAATATCACGTAAATCAGGGAAAAAGAAAAAAAGTAGATCCAACCAAAACTAGCTAGTATGCAGTAATCAAACAAGTAGAAAAAACTAAAAAGCTTACAGGTTCCTTTCTAACACAACCGTATTTGCTCTGCATCTGCAAGAAGGTAACCGTAACAAGCTTTAGTATGATTCAACGACAATTGGAAATGAATGAAGGAATAAAGGAACACGTAAGCACCTTTAGTGAAAACTCGGTAACATCCAACACAAGCAACTTTGATTCGAAGCATTGTGCTAAAGCATTAGCAAGCAATTGCTTGTAAAGTTCTTATGGAGTAAATAACAAAAAAAAAAAAACAAAAAAAAAAAAAAAACAGATTAGGTTAAAACGAACTTCAAAAAGAAAAGTATAACCCATCTTGCAGATTAACTAGGGTATTCCAAATAGCTCTTACCGGTATGACCAGAGAGCAATATAGTCCTACTTGCCAGTGAAAGGTTACGAGTGTGCTTCGAGAAGTCCGAGTGCTTTAGATGAACAAATGCAGCACTTGTCAATAACACACGAGTTTGCTCACTGTCATCTCCATCAAAGTAAACATTAGATCATATATGTTGCACGCCTTTTTTACTACAAAGTCCCGAATAAGGAAACTAAATTTTGATTTACCCTAACAAATATGATTATCATGCAATCTCTTTCAATTATGATTATCATGAAATTATGTCCAACAAGCCAGTAAAACAAACGTCAACAAGCCAATCAAGATGAGCAAGGTTTCAAAGAGTTCAAGATCTGTGTCTGCCAAAGAAATAGCAGAATATTGACATGTGACACTAATTCATCAAGTCCTTAAACAATGACTATCACATTTAATATTCCCAGAATATCTCGTCTTCTAAAAGAACCAAATATAGAGTAACACACAAAGCTGAAACTGAATTTCAAGACCCAAAACAAGAATTTTTGTATAGGTAAGCTCCAAATTTAGAACTTAAAATTTTAAGAAAAATGTCAAAATTTAGAAACCCATAAAGTAAAATTTGAAACAAACAAGCAAAAAAGGCAAAAAAAATAATTTTTTCTGCAGAAACTATCTGCATAGTTAGATTGAGCTGGAGCACCAACTACAATCCACACTATTTTTGCATAATTTTGCACAAACAAATCAATGACCCATAAAAAAATATAAAAAAAAAAAGCTGCTCAACCCATGATTAGTACTAAGAAAAAGATTAAAAATTTGACCTGAGATAATATGGGAAGTCATCAAAAGTGACTTTACTGTCCTTGCCATTGGAGACCAGCCTCAAGAGCTCATGCTCAATCTGCTCCGCCAATACGGCGTCGTTGCTGGCGGAGCCACTCCCGCCGGCCCATTTACTCACCGTCTGGCCGGAGGCGAGCCCGAGGCCGACGCCGAGACCCACACTCAACGCCGACAACAAAACGTGCTTCTGTTCCATGGCCTCCTCTGCTTCAGCGTGCTCTGTTTTGTTCTGTAGTGAAGAAGAAGAGGAAGACCCAGAACCCAGAAAACGATGAAGATGATGGGTTTGTGGTTGGTGGATACAGAGAATCAGAGATTCAGAGATTCAAGAAAGAATTTTGGAGAGAATGTGGAAAGATAGGTTGTGATTGGTTGAAAGTCTGGATTTTTATTTTTGTTGTTCAACTCAAATAAATGAGTGTTTTTTTGGAGCAAATAAATAATACTAATAATAATGGGTCCAAAACAACGTTGGCTTTTTTGACATGTAATGGGACTCTGTTTTTTTTTTTTTAGGTCACACAATAGTGGTAGTGGCATTATGGTTGGTGACTTTGTGCTAGTGTCACATTCCTAGTTTACGCGTACTTCGAGACTATTTTATGTGTTGGAATTTTTATCATATCCAAACCCGTATTAGAAAAGTAATGTTTGTTTCATAACTCGAACTTCTAATTAGTTATTCCCATTATAAAACTTATATGGGTTATTGAGTCATACTCAAATTGTAACGAGAAATCGATAAGTGTGTGTATATACGGTAGTTGTTTCTGCCCGCTTCTATATGGATCCCAAATTAGTAATAATCTTCATGTGATATTTGTTCGGTGATATATATGAATCTCAAATAAGTAATTATCTTCAGATGATCTTATGAGTTATGTTGCCTTCGAGAACAAATCTTTCCTCATTACCTCAAAATTTAAGAAACGCATAACAAATGAGGGATCAAACCATTTTATTTAACTTTTTTTCTTTATCTAGTTATGTTGGAATAGTCAAAGTGTAATACAAAGATCATCGATTTTAGTTGAGTGACCTAACTCGTCTATTTTATTCAAAATATCTCACACTTAAAAAATGTGACACATCAACTCAAATAGCCAATACATTCATGTGCTTGTACTTTCTCTTACTATATTGGATATTGAAATTTAAAACTAATAATTCGAAATAATGTCGTGTTAATTCAATATTTTTTCTTTATTTTGAATGATACACATGACAAAAATAAAAATCAATATTTGATGAACTTAATTTTTTTTAACGCAACTATGGTTATATTATTGAGCCAAATCGGCTAAAACCAAAGTAGGAACATTGTTCGGGGGTTGATGACCAATTCACCTATTAACGTCTGACAAAGAACCAGACGGCCCATGAGCTACTAGATTTGATGAACTTAATACAAAACAATGCTATATGTCTTAAATATTATACAAAAATATGTAACGATGTAAATATGATATGACATGTAAATTATATTATTAATGATTTAAGTAAATCATAATGCATCAAACTTACATTATGTGTACACAATCACTTTTACAAAGTTGAGAACAAATAATATTTTTCATCCACGAGAACTTTGTGTCATAATAAATCTAAGCCTCCACCAAGTAATTCGTAAAAATATTATTATTCTTGTAATTAACAATTCTGTTTTTTAGGTTGTTCAATCATGTATTATTATTTTATGTTTTTTCATTAATAATTTTACGTTTAAATAATGGTTCCAATAATACTATAAACCACTAAAAGGTGGCAGCCATACAAAAAAGTCTAATGTGTTTGTAAAGCTCAAATCTTGTGGTCGGTCTGATCTGAGTCATAATAATATATTATTATTTTCTTTTTTGTGTGTGCTATTATTTATTTTACAAGGATAATATTTTTTTACAAAATTCGGTACAATAAACTGATATCATTAAAAAATATATTTTATTATTAAGTTTTTTAAAGTATTTTATTATAGAGTTAACAGTTTGTTTTTCTTAGGAGGTCAGAAAATAAAGTAGCTGATCATTGTATTGTTAAGTCGGCTTTTTCTATTTTTGGGTCAGTTGGTTGATTAGGCTATGATGGTCATATATTCCTCTTTCGAACTTGTAATCTGATGATCTAAAGGATTAATAAAATTTCACTCGTTCCGACAAAAAAAATATGTGATTAAGAACTGTTAATTGCCTTTTAGTTCAAATATAAATGTTATTTTTCTAAATAGATTATTTATTTACTTTAATTATTGTTGCCACACTTACAATTTATTGAAGAAAAAAATTCAAAATTTACAACATTATGTATTTTTCATTTTTGTTAGCAAATTTTTACCTACATGCATGTATATCTTGTTCAAACATGTGGAATTTTAAAAAATTATATCCTATTGATTTGGTTTGTATTTTTTGCCATTTATGTTATTTCCAAATCCTTTTGTATCAACTATTTGGTGTGAAATGACTAGACATATGAAGGAAGAGGCAATTTTCAAGCATCCATCAAAATAAATAGTTGCTATTTAAAAGAGGACAAAAGTTTCATAATTGAAGGTCTTGCCAAGTGAGTTTGAGGTGGTCCTTTAGAAAATGTAGGTGAGTCATGCACGAATTTTCCAAGGAAATTTTTGTTGTTTCTCACATTTGTTTATATTTTTAAATTCTAAAATGAGACCTCACTAAGTCGGTGAGTTTACACGTTAAAAAGTGTGCGTACATATAGTATCGTATGATGTATGAGTTGAAACTCTTTCGAATATAGATGTTAATATTATCATACTACGTTGAAACTTGATTAACTCAAGCAAAACATGTCAAAAAGCGAGATAACTTAACTTTAGTGTCTAAGATGCAATTTTGCATTTCGTGGTTGTCTGGAAAATGTTTTGATCATTTTAAAATATACTATTGTAATATTTTTAAAAAATCATATTTAAAATAGGGTTTAAAATATGAGCTATATGAGGTTGTTACGCAGTTTCTATCTCTTTTAGTTTATGTTCCGAGACTTTTTATCATCTGGTAAACTAAATTTTCTTCTATAACCGTTATTCGGCTCCTATTTTCAATACAATTCCAACACATGGTCTTAGCTAATGCTTTTTTTTTCTCTCATTTGGCTTTTGGAGCTATTTTCTTTGATGGGTTAGTGGGGATCTATGCATTGGCCTCAAGTTTCACAATTGGGGATTTTGTTGGGTCCATTTGTAAAGACCAACAATGTATTGTACACAACACTATCTAAAGTTTGTGGGTAGCTTTTGTACTTTCTAAATTTTAATTTACATTTTCCACCTCCAAAAAAAAAAAAAAAACAACTAAGCTCTTCCAAGTTTTAAAAGGTGAAACCAAATAGTGAGTAGTGAGAGCTCTTATCAAAAGTGGTACAATAATAGAATCTTTATTTGTGAATGAATTTGAAGAAGAAAAAAACACAAACAAATTTATGTAAAAATGCCATAAAATCAAATTGGATATTCTCTTTGGCTTCTTCACATCTTCCTAATCTTTGAAAGTCATTTTCCACATCAGCATCACATGCTTTGGCTTATAAACATTTCTTTTGCAGCATTGTCATTTGTGGGTTACACGCAATGCCACTACACTTGTGCCTCCTTTTTTTTTTGAAGTTAAAAAAAAAAGAAAAAGCTACTTTTAGAGGAGGAAGAGAAAAAAAATATATAAATACAAAAGGCAATAATGTGGTCCTAGTCAAGATTGCTAATATTTTATATACTATAATAGACTAAAAATTAACTTAATCAGCATTGTGGACATAGGGAACGGACAATCTCAATCAAGTCGTATTAACACGATTCATTTAGTTAGTACGTCAAATATGTCGCGTTCGTGTTGAATCATGTAGCACAACACACACATGAATTTCTAGCTCTAGTTGACATACATACATGAGATGAAGCATTTTCTATTCTAGATTGTCACGCTCACATATTGAGTTGAAACTTGATCAGTCTAATTAGTCATATGAACAAGTGTTTTGCATGAAAGTTATATGTACGTCGTTTTGTTATTCGGCCGTCATTTTAATATAGGTACATCACATCAAGTTTGCTTAACTTAATTAACAATATGAATTTTTCTTCTCCTTCTCTTTCAAGTTGATCTTATTATGTTTAATGGAAACTTCTTTTCTCTCTTTTCCATGCATGTGAAAGTTACATGTTATGTTCATGCATTTGTGTGACAATTACATGCATGTTCTTTTTATTTTTACCATGTGTTTGCTTTCCATGCCTTTAGTGATTAGCCAAGTAACTACATTGCTAGCCAATCAAAACTATAGAAAAGTCCTAAATAACTTTCCTAAAGCCTTTACAATGAAGCTTTTCACTATGTTTTTTTGACTGATAATAGTGCACACTTTTCCACTTGAAGAAAGTGTCCACCACCTTTAATAGATGTGGACACAAAAAACCATGTCCTAACTAGATAGCTCCACCAATATCAATATTGGCCGTTGGTTGTGATTATCACTATTCATCTTGTAATTTGTGAGTGATTATGAATTGTTTTTAGCTACAAATAGTATTGTATAAACAATTTTTTATGTTTAGCTGTGCGAGAAGATCAAACATTGTAAATTTTACTAGTCCGTACTACGAATTGTTATTCTTAAAAAAAAAAATATGGGTTAGGTGAAGATCGACTCATTGCATTATAATTCACCTTCTGTTTGAAAGTAAGATAGTGAATCATACATAACAAATGCTTTCAAAGAAGTAAAAAGTCTCTAATACCTTATACCTAATGTCATCTACATGAAAAACTCTTGATTGTGATTGGTGGAAAACCTTTACAAAAGTTAGTATAATTGAGAAACTTTTAAATGTGTTGAACCTAGCCACATGTGAAATTAGATGGATCGTGCACTAGATTGTCTGGCCCGCGTTAAATTGAATTGGGGTAAATTGAGCTATATTAATTAGGGTGAAATGAGTTGGATTAGGCTGCAATAGACTTGAGTGGACGTGGTGGAATTTTGAATCTAATAATTTGTGTATCGAGACAACTGTCTTTACTACAACTTACTTATTTTGAGTGCTCTGAAAACGACTCGAACATGAAATTTAACCTACGAAATCCAAGCTCCTTGTCCACTTAATTAGTACATAAGACATTTTGATAAATTTAGTTTTTATTTTTTTCAAGAAAAAAGCAATGAAGTTAATAAATGATCATGGTTGGCACATAGGGACTAAGTAGTGGACTAAATAAGGGTAGGCCATAGATTGGGGACAAAGAAACATGAGTGAATAGAAAATGAAGAAGAACAAAATGCAAAGAAGGCATGCACCAAAATGGAGACCAACCCACAGGCTGTAAGGACCCATAATTGAATAGAAAGTGAGTGGGCTCTGGCTGGCTGGCTAGTTGTGGTCTAGCTAGCTACAAGCCAAACCCAACACCACCTCAAGCCACTTTGGCCCAGCCACCACCTGTCCCTTTGCTTTTGAGTTGTTGAGTCAATAGTAAGTGGTGTTAGTCTAATCACATCTGTTTTTCGCTGTAACTGATTTAACGTTCGATCCTATCGTTCGATAATTTAGTCGGCAAAGAGTCATTTTAAGTGTTATATACAGTGAATATGCTATTTATTAGAGCGTCTAGTTCTTCGAAAGGACACAAAATGAATCATTTTGTGTTGTATATTATTTTATTTTATTTGTCATGTCAACAAATAGCTATTTTAAGTGTTTTATGAAATTGTATAGACTTTTTATCCGTCAATACTAAAACTAGCAATGCAGGTTGGCTCGAGCTTAAAGTTTTTGGATATTTTTCGCAAAATACAAGTTAAGATAGGACCGAAAAAAGTAACCAGTTATAATGAGTTGATTTTTTTGTTTTTTTTACCAAACCCATTCAGGCATATGACTTGCATTGCACAAGGTGGTGTAGTCATTACAAATTTGCAATTTACAAGTTTCTTTTGCCACATAAGTCAATTTTTATTATATTTTAATTTGACGACCAATTTGTTAACCATATTTTTAAGAATAACTTAAGTGCACATGGTGTTATTTTAATATGACAACCAATTTGACAACAAATTAGTGAAAATTTGACCAAAATAACATGGTGTCACTTTTTTTTTTTTTATAGTTTTAATGATGTGACATTCTATAATAGCAAAAAAATAAAACACTTTTTTCTTTTCTGAAAAATATAAAATACTTTTTAAAATTTCACATAATCATTAGGCCCAGCCCATTTAACGGACGGTACTATTAAACATAGTAGATTCCATATGATGACGGGCCGTACCAGAATCATTGGGTTTGGCCCATATTATTTAAGCCCACATACCACAGATCCATTGGGCTCACCTCAATTTATCCAACAGCATGATAGACAACTTATGATTGTTTTGCTTGAAAATGCAAGGAAAATGTTTCAAAATGGTATTCTTAGTATCCGTTTTGTTTCAAATTGGTCCTCAATTTGGTTTTTGTTTCAATTTAATCTCCTTAGTATTTAGATTGTTTTAAAATAGTCTCCTTACTAATTATTTTGTTCCAAATTGGTCCTCAATTTAATTTTTGTTTCAATTTAGTCCTCCTACTATCA
>JAYMSZ010003877.1:0-10077 GCA_036897665.1 Pelargonium citronellum | reverse complement strand
TGTGGTTTAGGTTAAAAAGGATTGTGAGTTCAAATCTCATTGCGTCAGGTGGAATGAGGTTTGGGTTAAAAGAGAGAACTACCCCTGTTGTGTAGCTCAATTTTTTTTTTAAAAGTATAACAAAAATGTAACGACTGGCTTTGTAAAAATTTCAATGTAGACGACATTTGTTCTTGACCTTTAGTTTTGTCACTTGGTTACTTGTTTCTTTTCTCTCACGTCTGTCATTTCTATTTTATTGGATGATACGTGCAATTCTAGACGCAAACAAAA
The DNA here is from genome assembly GCA_036897665.1 of Pelargonium citronellum. Classification (NCBI taxonomy): domain Eukaryota; kingdom Viridiplantae; phylum Streptophyta; class Magnoliopsida; order Geraniales; family Geraniaceae; genus Pelargonium; species Pelargonium citronellum. The sequence goes on along the minus strand of JAYMSZ010003877.1, from coordinate 9,804 downwards.
ATATATTATTTTAATATATCGTTTCCCTTAGTATTTTTTTACATAAAAAAATCTTTGTCGTATATTTGGTCTTTATATTTTCCAATAGTTTTAAATGTATGAATAACTAACTTATCATACAAGCTTTAAAGCATATATACATTGATCATTTAACCAACAACATATTGTTGGAGGACATCAACTACTTTTGGCTTCAAAACCTCTTCCTTGTTAGATGTGTAACAGAAACACTTCATCCGTCTCAAAATGAGTGTTTTAATTTCTATTTTGAGAAAAATTAAGACAAATTTAAGTTAATGTGGTATATTTATTTTTACATTTTCATCATCATGTGTCGTAACAAACTTAAGATACACTAACTAGCTTATTATAAAGATATTATTGACCATTCATATATAACTAACTTTACCGTTTGTTGATTAAAAAATAAATATATAACTAATTTTTTTAAAAATAAATAAATACTCAATTTAGGATAAATATTAAAAATAAAAAAAACTAGATACCCGTTTTGAGATGGAGAGAGAAATAAAGTGTACATAGAGCATAATTCACCTACCAATGGCAAGATGATAATATCAATAACTCGAGGGGTATCTATGAAAGCATGCATAATACATCATGGAGGACACAACATGAATTTCCTACAATATTTAAGACTTGTTTGAGGTTGCTCTAAAATTCAGTGTCCTATTTGGGCTTAAATCATTTATCACTTAAGTTATAAAAAGAAATTGTTTTCTAAATTCAATTTCATTTTTGGCCCAAAACAGACATGTTTGTGGTACGTAGATAAGAGATGTATAAAACACACGTGTTGTTACTTGGTTTCTTATTTAAATGCCAACCGTTCAACCTATAACATATCATAGCTCATAGGTAGGGGTGTGAGGAGAAGAACCGAACCGAACCGACCCTATCGGTTATTGAAAATTTAAATCGTAAGCCGACCGATTATCTTCAAAAACCGACATTTTGGTTAGCCGAAAATATGCAATCGGTTTTGGTTCGATTCGGTCGGTTTCTCGATTTGGTGCGGTTTCTCATTTTGTTCTGCACAGCCCTAATCATAGGCTATATACCCTTTGCCACCATCCTAAGTTGAAAGCCATGGATTTGATTCATATTTGTTGCTCCCTCCATTCTAAAATTAGTGTCTTTTGTTCGTGTTTTAAACGATCATTCAAACCGAGTGCACGATTATTTTTGGATCTTCTAAACGCTCATTCGCCTTGACAGTTTCAGTTAACAAACTCTTATTTTATTTTTTTTAATAAGCAATCGGTACTTTTTATTAAGAGGCCGGAATGGCCAAAATAAAAGTACAAGTAGAACTCGAACAGAGCAAACTAACAATCCAAACGAGCTACATGATTTAAATTCCAAAGCGAAGAAGAGAGCAAAGGAGAGTTTGCCGGAAGGGAACTTAATGCAAGAGAGAAGCACCAGCTCTTGATTCGAATGAAGGTGTCCATCACGCTTGGGAACTCATGACGAAAGACAAACAAGTTTCTAGCCAGCCAGATATGCCATAAAACCTCTGGTATTACAATCTTCTTCTTTGAGCCATTTGATAAGCGATTTTTGTTTCCAAAAAACAGAAAGGTCCCTTGATTTTAAATGCAGCTCTGCAACTAACGATGTCCTTTGGTCCAAAATTGTCCGCTTATGTTCATGTTCATGGTCATTCAGCTTACATGTACACTCGTACAGACTTCCATTGCAATTTTCTTCAACTTTTCACATTCTTTCTAGTTACGTTATTTTCTTTCCAACATCAGGCTTCACAATCCCGACAAGTCGTTCTTCTTAATATTTCAGATTCACAAATCAAGTTTCTCATTTTATAATATTTCGTTATATATCAAGTGTGTTCCCATTGAGTTTTGTAATTCGCTATTGATTAATGATAATAAAGAAAATTATTTTAAAAACTTAGATTTCATTAATTACTTATACCTATTTAATGTGACCCCTAATTTTCTACTATCAGAGTATACGCTATTACAGTTAACTATAAAACCAACAAATTGTAAGCATTTACAATTGTTATTATTACTATGATTATTTTGCATTATGTTTTTTTTATTACATCTTGAATGAAAGATAATGAATGTTGGCTCTTGCTTAGCAACTATTTTTCTCAAGTAATTAATCAAAGTTGAATTTAATATGTTTAGTACTTTAGTTAGTTTACTCAATAGTCAAATATCATAGGACATAAAGACGGTAGCTCTTGTTGTTTTGCTTTAATTATAGGTTTCATAGCCAAAGCAATTTTTTTTAATGAAATAAAGATAAATCGACATTTAATTGTTCTCAAGTAATTAATTAGTCAGATGAAATTCTTTAGAAAAAAATTAGTCAAATGAAATTGAGACACCTTGTTTAGGCACATGAACTTTAGATTAATGTAAAAATATATGCACTAATTTTTAGTTCGTACAAATAAATATGTGAACTTTTAATTTTATACAACTTATTAATTTTTGACAATGAATAACAGCCACCTAAAAGTGACACAATGGTTAAGACACGTATTTTCACGTAGAAGGTCGTGGGTTCAAATCTCATTGCATCAAAAATAAAAAAAAAATCACATGCCACCAAATTGTTCAATATGCAAGTTGATCTATCTATAACGTATGATATCATTTTTCACAAATGTAATAACATAAAATATGAACATATGAGGAAAATGATCATTGATAATAAAACATATTTATAGAAATTTATTGTATTAAAGACAAACAATGTGTCTATATTCGACTTATTCTTAGCAAATACTTATGTCACTACAAGAAATTTTACTTTCCGCGACAACCAATCCAGTCGCCCAAACTCCTGTCCTGTCGCGGAAAGTCAATAATTGTTTGTAACCAAATGTCTTGTCACGGAAAGTCTTATGTGAACGACTGAATCTGGTTTGTCATGGAAAGTATAGCTTTCCGCGACAGAAAAGTTGTCACCAAAAGTATAAAAACTCAAATTTTCACTATGATTGAGCTTTTATCCATGTCAGCCCAATAGTCATTCATGCTAAGTCAATCTCACGGCGACAAGCTTATTTTTTGTTGTCGCCAAAGGTAAGAATTCTTGTAGTGTGTGTATAACACTTTATAAAGAAAATAAATTTATTTAATAAAATAATTGGAGAGGATTCGAAATACCATTTACATTTCATATTTTCGATGGGCACATACAACATTCTAAATTTCCATTTTATAGTACAAAATTGAAACAATGTATCGGGATTTGACTTATAGTTACTTTTGTATATAATATTGTTTAAAGAAATTAAAATTTATTTAGTAAAATATCAAAAATAATTTCAATACCTTTCAAAATTTAATTTTCTCTAGATGTTCATGTACTATCTTCTAAGTCTACATTTTTTTTCATATACACATCATATTTCTCAAAATGTTACTTAGTGGTTGAGCCGCATTGCTATACCCGAAAAAAAGGTTGTCCGTATAATTTGTGAAAGTTGAATTAAAGTGCTAGTACGTAATTCAAATGTTAGGAGATTAAAAAAAAATCATGGTATTTCAATTTTCTTGGTCCCACAAATTGTTTTTCATCATCTCAGTAATGATGTTCTTGACTTAAGTTCATATATATTCAGGTGCAAGCTCAAGTCTAAACTCATCTCTCATATTCAGTTTGCACATCAGGACAGTGTTAAAGAATCACACATTAGTAAAACTTAAAATAAAAAATACATATAATAGTGCAAGTGAATCTCTACTAAAAAAAATAAGTCTCATCAATTGGGTTATAAAAAATAAATAATAAAAAACCTCATCAAATACTACTATTATAATAGTTTTCGTTTTATTACATTGAGAAAGATAAATAACGAGTGTTGGCTCTTGCTTAGCAACTAATTTTCCTCAAGTAGTTAATATAGTGAAGTTTAATGTTGGTTTATTTGATTAATTGTCAAATATAATAGGACATAATTACGTAGCGGTTGTTGTTTTGCTTTAATTAAAGAATTGAATAATTGTTGGTTAAATATAAATTGTCAGTTCGTTGGTCTAAGCAACAAATTAGTTAAATGGAATTTAATCAACTGAGTTTGCTATTGAAGATTAGCCAATAGTTAGCTTATCATTAAAATTTGGAGAAATATCCTTTCAATTTTTTTTTTTGAAGAAATACATTAAAAAAAATTGGCACTATTTTGCAAAAAAACTCTGAAAAATATTAGTCTTCACAAAAAATCGTTGAATGTGAAATCGACTGTTGATCTATCCATAATGCATGAGATTACAGACTGATTAGTTGGAGTAGAAGATACGGTTTTTAATTTTAAAAGCTTTAGTTTTCATCTTCTTTTTAGTTTTAGTCTCATTGTATCTCCAATTCCATTTTCTTTGAGAGATGGAGCTCTACCCCGTTCTATGTTGGGTTAGCTCTATCCTCTTCTCTTGGGGAGTTTTGTACTTTATTTGCTTTCTCGAAATTTTAATAAAGGTATCGTTTGCTGATAAAAAAATATGATCGCCAATAAATCATTGATAATAAAAATTTATTTATAGAAAGTTATAGTACAAAATTCAAACAGTGTATCGGGATTCGGCTTATAGATAAAAATACTTCTGTATACAATGTTGTTTAAAGAAATTAAATTCATTTAGTAAAATATCAAAAATGATGTGGATACCTTTTAAAAATTTCTAGAGACGTGCATGTACTATCTCCTGAGTTTACATTTTCCGCAAATACATTTGATAGTTCTCAAAATGTTACTTAGTGATTGGGTTGAATTGTTTTACCATATTAAATTTGAAAAAAAAAAAGAAGAAAAGAAATCATAAACATGTACACTAACCTATTAAATAAAAAAAAATTGGAGGTTCATATGATATACAAAGTCTCAAGTTCGAGCCTCAATTGTTACGCTTGTTGATAAAAAGAATGATATACAAAGCATGACATTTTGGTAGAGTCTACAAAATTCGAGTCAAGGAAGCCAAGTAGTTAGATGACTCCTAACATAATAGTCTTTCCTTTAACATTATTATTAATTTTTTTATCAATTTGTCTCATGTGTAGTGTAAAAAATTTACACCTTTGATAAAATAAATTTGTTTACACCAAGTTAAAAATTAGGACTAAAATAACACTCTTTCCGTCTTAAAAATGAGTGTTTTTATTTTTATTTTAATAAATACTAAGAAAAAGTTAGTGTGGTATACTGATGACAATTTATGCATAACTAACATACTAAAATGTGAATAAACACTTATTTTAAGACAAAAATTAAATAAAAAAAAACATGACACTCATTTTGAAACGGAGATAATAATATAATTCTAGATCGGATTACATTAGTTGACATGAGAAAACAAAACAAATGCATGAACTGACATGTGCCAATATGTTTTTATATAATTAATGTATATGGTGTGAATATTGTCTAAATTTGATGGTGTACATGAAAAAAGAGACAATTTCCAGCAAGCTTAATACATTAAATATCTTTGTTTAGGAGTTACCATAATCATGGGTGTAGTTAAGGTTTCACAGGTTCATTTCATGTACTGTTGTACTAGTACAACAAAGCATTGTCCCAGAGAAAGAAAAAAATAAATCCTGACATGGATATGAGAATCCCCATTGGGATTATGATGTTATTCATTGGATGTGTGTTCCTATAATGTTGTTCTAGCCTGAGCCTCATTGCTATAAATACAAGCTCTTGTCTACTGTTTTCTTCACACACAAACAAGTATTTTTATTTATTCAGAGAGAAGAAACATTAGTCGCCGGAGACATATCGAGATGGATATGTCTCTGGGCGCCGGCAGTAGTGGTTCAGGTGGCGATGCCAATGACAACAACTCTGAGAAGAGATCATCACACCATCGTCATTCCTACGCACAGACACAAACTCTAGAAGCGTAAGTAAATCTCTCCATTTTTTCGTGTGCATGACGTTTGCATCTTTGTGTGTGCACATAATTGACCTCACTCTACGCCTTTGATCTTTGTTGATAATTTGATTCTAAATTCTGTTACATTTTTTTTTCTTGAAAATTGAACGTGTCAGAAATTTTCTTTATCAACTAAAGCTTATAGATACATGTGCGTTACAGTTTATTGAAACAATTAAAATCGAATGTGAAAATAATTGAGTTTTCAATCTCATCAATAATGTTATTTTAACTCTAGCATGTCTATTTGTCTGAGTAGAATTTAGTTTCATTTGCCGGAATCGGTTGACTCACGTGTCAGGCCTTCCACCATGGTTGAGTTTTCTGGCCCTGATTGACATTTCAAATTTGTTAGTTTTGGATTTGATTTATTAATTAAGTATGTGTTTCATTCAATTTTTTTTTGTTACTTCTCTTCTTCTTGTGTTATTTTTTTATGTTAATAGTGAAAATGAGCGTAAAATTGATCTGTGGATCAACTACAATTGTAAACATTGATAAAAATTGAAAACTGTTGCACCATTTACCAGATGTGCCCAAAAATACGTGGTTATCAGTTTTTGGGAAATTTGTAGAGACTTTAAATTCTTGGTTGATACATAGTAAATTAGTAATGTGTGGTTTGGACATTTGTTGGTGGCATTGAATTGAATACAGGTTTTTCAAAGAATGTCCACACCCAAGCGAAAGTCAGCGCCGAAAGCTTAGCAGAGATCTTGGTCTGGCGCCCAAACAGATCAAGTTTTGGTTTCAAAACAGAAGAACTCAAGCCAAGGTACTTACTTGCTCTATTTATTCCTGTCATTACAATAATCATATGAATGAATACTCAAAACTTACCTTAATTGAAATGTCAGGCTCAGACAGAAAAGCTGAGCAATTCTCGGCTCCGTTCAGAGAACAGAAGAATCGAAATTGAAAACCTAGCCATGAAGGAAGCTCTTAGAAATGTGATCTGTCGTGCTTGTGAGCTCCGACTCCCACCCCGAACCCACACCAACCTCGCTCATTTGCGGGCCGAAAATGCAATGCTGAAAGACCAGGTTTTTCCCCTTTCATTGTTGCAATGCTCTCGTTTTTTAGTCTAGAAACCGAATATGGCCTGAATCGTTTTCACTGATATTTTGTTAGGACTTTTCGTTTCTTTTCCAGCGAGACCAGGCAGCAAATATGGTAGCCAAATGCCTAGGAAACCCGATTTCATTGCCACCGCAGGCTCCTCATGATCCTAGAGTCGATACCCACAAATTCAAGGTCCTTCAAGAGGTTTTAGCTGCTTCTCTCGGTAATGATCCTTTTCTTTGCGGTTCCAGCAATAGTACTTTCACATTGCCACCGAAGTATGGTAAGAACACTACGGATATCGAAAAGACCCTCATGTTCGAGAGAGCCATTAGTGCCATGCACGAACTCATGAAGCTCTTGAATTTAAACGAGCCTTTATGGATCAATATCCCCGGGCCTGGCCAGGGAGGGACCAGCTATGTTCTTCATGGTGATAGCTACGAGAGGCTATTCCACAGAACCTACAGGTTTAGCACCTCCAGTGCTCGGATAGAAGCAACGAAGGTTGTAGGATTGGTGAACATGAATGCTATGCAACTGGTCAACTTCATGCTCGATAGTGTCAGTGCTTCTACTTCTATATATACATCTCTTTTCCTATCATTTATATGCTTCGGATTGGTCTTGACTGTGACTTAATTTTGTAGGACAAACAGATGGATCTTTTCCCCACAATCATTAGAATGGCAAAGACTATCGAGGTACTGGAAACTGGAGCAGCAGGACACCGTGGCGGATACATTGAACTGGTATGAATAATTTTATTTTTTTACTAAAAAAATGTCACTTGAACAATTAACAAGTTAAATATGCATATGAGCAGGTGTATGAACAAATGCACATTCTCTCACCTTTGGTGCCACCGAGGGACTTTTTCTTGCTCCGATATTGTCACAAGGTTGACAGAGAAACTTGGGTGATTGGTAACGTGTCCTACGATTTCCTGAAGGAGAACACAATAACATCCCGCTGTTGGAAGCTCCCTTCAGGATGCATGATTCAAGAGCTGCCCAATGGATACTCCAAGGTACAATAATATAATCAAAGGCACACGTATTAGGATTAATTCAAATATAAGTATATATATGAAAGCATGAATCAGATACTTTATAATAAATTTATATGTGCTTGTTGCTTGAAACTACATGTTCTGCATTCTAAAAGCTTTGCCTAATTATTATTGGAAATATGTAGGTCACCTGGATAGAGCATGTTGAGGTTGATGACCGAGCCAAAACTCATAAGCTCTATAGAGATCTCCTCTCTGGCAGTGCTGCATTTGGAGCTCCCCAATGGTTGTTCACTCTGCAGAGGATGTGTGAAAGACTATCTTACTCCATGACACAAAATCCATCTGAACTCGGTGGAGGTGTGTTTAAAAATATATATCATCCAACAATATCACACAAATATGATCTTTCAAAAATACAATAAATAAATATATGATTTTAACTGAAAATGTTGTGGTTTGGTCAGTGATCACCTCACCTGAAGGTAGAAGAAGCATAATGAATCTTGGCCTGAGGATGGTGAAGAGTTTTTGTGGAACCTTGAACATGACTGAGCAACTGGACTTCCCTCATTTATGTGAAGTAAACCACAGCGGGTTTCGACTCTCTATTAGAATGAATTATGACCAAGGCCATCCGTTAGGCACCACTGTCACAACTGCTACCTCTATATGGCTACCTTTTCCACCTCATACAGTGTTCGCCTACTTCAAGAACGACAAAATTCGAATTCAGGTCAGTTAATTGAACCAATTAATGAGTATTTTATAAATAGAGACAAGCAGTTAGATATTACTCACAAAATACATACATATTTGCTGTTTTTTTTGCAGTGGGATGTTCTCTCCCATGGTCCAGTGAATGAAGTTGCACACATCTCCACAGGGGCTCAACCTGGTAATAGCATATCCATTTTCCTGGTAAGTTCTTTTCTTAACCTTTGTTACCGTATATTATAGTACAGCAAATGCACACAAAACAGATCACACGTTGTACATAAAACTTCCTATTCCATGACCAATTAAAGACAAATGTTAGGAGAAACAAACATATTAATTTTCCAATAAATATAGACAGCGAATTAATTTATTTTGTCTCATGGTTATATTTTGGTGGCAGCCTACTATAAATGTGCCAACAGAGAAGAACCTGGTAATACTCGAGGAAAGCTGCATAGACCCATTGGGAGGCATTATAGTGTATGCACCCATCGACGTAGCATCATTAATGAAGGTGGCAATAGGTGGTGCCGATTCATCTTTCATACCGATACTGTCATCTGGGTTCGTTATATCTGGCGATGGACGTGCTAGTGGAGCTGCAGGTGCTCAAACTACAGGGGCAACAGGCTCCGGTGGTTCGCTCCTCACTGTGGCATTTCAGATCCTAGCTTCCAGCCCTTTATCGGCTGAGCATATGAAGTTGGACTGCATATCCACAGTGAATACTCTGATCAGCTGTACTGTTCAGAAGATCAAGGACGCATTCAATTGCCCCTGATTGTAATGATCCTGCTGCTGCTGGTTCCAGTTTCTCTTCGCTATCTGATAGTTAATTATCACCCCAAGAAGAGCAATTTTCTCTCTGTTTTGTTTGTTACTAGGGTAGACAGTTTTGTTCCAAATAAGTTTTTTTCTCATGAGCTCTGTGCGCAGAGTTGACTTCACAGATATGCGTTTGCTTTAAACAATTGATTAAAATAAAAGCTCTTTTGGTGAGTATATACCTCATGGTCCTGATTAAATTTTATCATCTATTCTCATATATATATATATATATATATA
>JAYMSZ010003876.1:0-10079 GCA_036897665.1 Pelargonium citronellum | reverse complement strand
TTTAAAAATTATTGTGCCTAGCCTTGCTCAATTTTCTGGCTCCGCCATTGCTTATTGGCCTTCCCGTTTTGTTTGCTCGCTTACGACTCAGACAGCAATAGGTGCCTTGGGTGGAAAGATTCGAATCTTTATGTGACTTCTAACAAAGTCATAATATCCATTTAGGCTGCGTGGAAATTAGCTGTAATATCCTCCTTTAATTATAGCTAGAATGACAGGTTTGGGCGGTACATTGTACACGTGTCATGTACAGACCGACACTCTGAGACGGAGGCCACGTGTCGTAACCCAGCATTCAATCAAATCACTCCATGCAATGCTTTTAGCTGCAAGTTGCGGGAAAATATTGGATCAGAGCCACGTTTCCATTCCTTACATTTCCATGTACCCACCAAATCAAAGACGTTGTGACGATCGTTCTTACGTAGGACGCGTGGACCCCATCAAACAAAAGAGAACGGCTCGTCAATCGTTGTCCACCATGAAACATAAAACCATAATGGTTGCTGAGTTCATGTGGACAGTGGACCCACACAGTACAAAGACTTTGGTCAGCCAATCAAAAACGGCCACGCGGTGGCGCAACTTGCAAAACCGGCTAAACCGAGTGGGTCCCATGCACAAAATTATATATACACGAAATCGCTACCTCCACATGACATCTCAATTCAAGAGCCTGGTTCTCAACACATCCCCCAAATCTGCAAATTCATTGTCTAGAGATGGATTTGACGACAAGGGTTCACAACAAATTGACTCAGGACATGGTGGTGGAGCTCATGACCACCGCCGGATACTTCAATATCGGCGATTTTATCCCATCTATTGCATGGATGGATCTGCAAGGAATTGAAGGAGGCATGAAGGTTTTGCATAAGAAATTTGATGCGTTACTCACCAAAATGATAAAGGAGCACATAGAAACTTCCCATGAACGTAAAGGGAAGCCAGATTTTCTTGATTTTTTATTGGAACACCAAGAAAATTCCACAGCCGAGAAGCTTAGCTTGACCAACATCAAAGCACTCCTCTTGGTACGTACTTGCCATTTTTTTATTATCTAACTCCTCAAATTGAAACACCACCACGTGCATGCATGGTGGTGTTATTTTGGGTTTCACACATGCAATATTTGTAGCACTTTAAACCTAACGAGTGTAAATAAGGAAAATTAAACCTAATTACACAAGTATGATTATACAAACAAGTGCACCCACAAAAATTTGTTCACTACTTGAAACCAAATTAAAACAACATGCCATGTGGAAAAAGGGTGGTGAAATATGTGGAATTTTGTTTGGTAAAAATCATGTTCTACAGTTCTACTTGAGAATATTGATGGTGAAAATGTGAATTTTGTTCTGTAAACATCAAGCCGAATATTCATTGCAATAATAAATAAATTATAAGTTTTAACAACATCCATGCCCCAAAAAACACATCATAGAAATGAATAAATATATATTTTAGAATTAACATAATTACATACATTATAGTTATTGTAATTTAAAGTATGATGAAGATGATTCCACTTTATCAATTTCCTAAATTTTAAAAATAGCAAGAAATATGAACCATTTTTTTATAATTATTATTGTTTTAAGTTTAAACCTACTACAAATCCGAGGTCTTGTGTTTGAAACACCTCTAAGACGATCGACAATTATTTTGTGTGTTTTTATTCTAAATAAAATATTTTGAAAAAAAAACTATTACATACAAATATTTGCATTTAGAGCCTCCACGCCTACCACTAATAATTAAATAGGAAAAGTATTTTTCCAAGTTAGTTTTTTTCATATATTTTCACATGTATTTGATATTACTGATGAAAATGTTTAGGGTCGAAAATAGATAAGTTTCAATATTTTAATGAAAAAAATGGTTTAATTTTTTTCTTAAAATTTGATGTATTATAATAAGTTTGTGAAACTTGTTATTGTTTAACTCATAATCGTTTTTACTCTAAATATCGTAAATATAATTTTTATTCACTTAAATCGATAAATGTATGTAAATATATTATAGCATTGAAATATGTATATATATATATATATTACCCTAAACATTTTCATTAGTTATACCAAATACATGAAAAATACATGTAAATAATATATTTGTGAATCCTCTTCCAAATTAATTTTTTTTGGAGCAATCTATATTTTTTGTGAATATTTTAACTCTTTGAAGAAAATATAAATTCTTTTATCTAAAATATATCATATTTTTGAAAATTAAATGAACACAATATTAAACAATAAAAATAATCAAAATGTTTCAATTTTTAAAAATTCATTTGAGGATATAATTTTTTAAAATGATTAAATATTCCTTTATTTTTTAATTTTCAAAGCTAATTTTCACCTTTTATTTTGGCTATAAAAAATCTTCTAGAATGGTCCGAAATCCGAATAGTAGGTAAAAAAAAAGGAAATTAATCCGCGAATTTTTAAAATTGCCGTTTTGGTGGTCCCCACCCTAACGGTTTATATCTGGCACGAGCGATTCATTTCATGAAACGACGACGTTTATCGGTTCCCGTAGAGAATATAAGTGAAGTAAACACGTGTAGTCTCCTCCCGGAATTTTTAGACGTTAACGTGACGGCGAATTTTGATGAAAATGACGGAAAAAACCGTGACGTGGCAATATTTATAACTTCATAAACCACCGCTCTTCCCTCTCTGTTTCATTTTCGTCTCCACAACGTTTTCACTTTCTCTATCGTCTCTTTCTCTCTGCAAAGTCTTAGGGTTTCTTGTCATTTACTTCGAATTCAGAGACGTAGCTTCACTGGTACGTTTCTTCGATTTCAATTCAGTTTGGATATATAAATGTTACATTTCTTGCGTTTCGTTTAGATCTTGATTAGTTTTGACTTTTTGGTTTGAATTTTTCTCTTATTGTTGTTTGACCGATCGGATTTAATGATTTGTTGCGGCATTATGGCGTCCAGATTCTGTTTGGTTGCTGAGAAAATTATGTGAAATAGTTGAGATTATATTATTAGTTATCATGTCTGGAATGTTATTTATGTCTCTGGATTTTATTGTGAATCGGTTCAGTTGTGAGAAATCCGGAATTGAATGATTTGATTTAAGTTAGACTTTTACATTTTTCTCAGCAACCAAACAGAGAGTTGAAAAATTGAGAGATTTGTATTTTAGATAAATATTAGCCCAATTATTGGTACCTATATGGTCTATTCTTATCTGGTTCTATCCAGCTAGCTGTTTCATTTAATGTGGCGGTTGGGAGGTGAAATGCATTAGTATGGTGTACGGATTCTGTTTGGTTGCCTAGAAAGTTCTGTGAAATAGTGGAGATTATTTTATTGGTAATCATGTTGGAATGTTGTTTATCTCGAGATAATTTTTGGAGTTTGTTGATAATTGGATCATATGTGAGAAATCCAGTATCTGATGTTTTAATTTAGGTTGCTTTTTTACATTTTTTCTCAGCAACCAAACAGAGAGTTGAGAAATTGAGAGATTTGTGACTCTGCGGTTTTTGTTGTTAATCGTTCAACTGTGAGAAATCTGGACTTGAATGTTTTAATTTAGAGTTTGGAAATTGTGGGATTTGTGGCTTTGTGATTTTTGAGTTTTGAATTTTTCATTAACTATTTGCCCAATCTCTGCTTTTGGTACCGAAATAGTGGAGTTTGTTTTTCTCCAGCTGTTACAGTTAATGTGGTAGTTGGGATGTAAAATAGATATAATGACAAAGTTTTTGTTGGTGAAATGAGATAAAAGGAAGCAATCACTTAATATGGTAGTTGGGATGTAGTATGGGTGAAATAACAAAGTTTTTGTTTGTGCAGTGACATAAAAGCAAACAATCGTGGATAAATTCTGGGAGGGTTTGGATGGTTGATGTTGGGTAGTTTGGTAGATTGTTTCTCATTGTCTTCAAGTGAGTCGACATTTCAGTTTCGTGTGGGCGATCACAATTCTGGTGACAGGGTGACAATGACTAATGTTATGGGGATCGGTGCAGTGATTTGTTTTTAAGAGGACTGTTCGGATCATATCTCCTGTAAATAACACATGCAGTTATACTTGTTTAGTATATGAGTTGAAGGGTGCCGCTGTTAATTTAACATAATGGCTATTGCTAGTCTACACAATATTTCTGATCACGATTCTTCTTTCCTTAGGGAGTCTCAGTCTCAGGCATCAAGGCAGCATGGAGATGAAAGAAGACCAAGTACCCGGGCATCCTCCCTCCTGCAAAGGTGGCGAGTGCTTCAGGATGAGAATGTGGTGAGCCGCTTTCAAGATGGATACAGTGAAATGCTGCATCAACAAAGGAATGATGGGTTGATTCCTAACCTCTCAAGAGCTGATGTTCCTCAAAATGATGGCACTGAGCAAAGAGCTGCTTCTGAGAACCGAGGTATCAGTCAGAATGTGGATGGATTCTCGTCTTGTAATCTGAGTAGGACAGAACATGAAGTTCAGCAGAACACTTTATGTGATCGTTCTGATGATCTTGGGGAAGTTGAACGAGAGAGGGTTCGGGAAATTTTTCAAGAATGGACAAACATCAGCAGGAGGGAACGAGCACCTAATGTTTCCCACTTGAGTAATAATTCAAGGGGAGGATGTTTTGGTGATACGGAGCAAGAGAGAGTGAGAACTATGAGGGGGTGGGTACAGAGGAACAATGACCCAAGAGGTGTTTGTCGTGAGAGCAGAGAAGAACATGCAACTGAAATTGGTGGTCAAATTGGGCGACGCATTGATGGATTTGTTGTTAACCAGATCAGAAACAAGAGGGGAAATCGCAAGTTATGTGGAAGACAGGTTCTACTTGATATGTTGCATAAGGCTGAACGGGAAAGGCGAATGGAGCTGCAAGACTTGATGATGCATCGAGCAGTGTCACAGTTTGCTCATCGCAATCGCATTCAGGTCTGTTGCCATGAAATACTTATCCTTGTGCTTTTTAATTGTTTTTGGAACCAAATATTGTTCAATGATAAAGAAAGGCATAAAATGCAGTAAGAATTTATACTAGTGATTTTTTTTCTTTTTCAAGTTAAGTCTTCTGTGATTGGGTTGCTGCTATGAGTTTGAACTAGAGTATGCCGGTTTGTATAGAGGGAAAAAATTGTATTTGAAGTTTCATAATACACTATCATATTTCCCTGTACACTCACAATTGGTTGTAGATTTGATTTAAACTAAGGTATTTTCTTGTTCTTTTGCTGTTTTCAGTTTTATTATGTATCAAGTGCTCTGATGTTACAAAAATTTCTGCGGGGTATTACTATCACGTGCTCTATAATGCTTCTTATTTCTTTTTATTTTTATTATGTAGTCGCTACTCCGAGGGAGATTCTTGCGAAATGATAGAATTGTTGAGGACAAGAAACCCAGTTCCATGGCAGCTAGTGAATTAGGTTTGTTGAGACAAAGGCATACAGTATCGGGTCTCAGGTATTTGCTCTTTATGCCATTTGATTACAGACATTTTCATCTATAGTGTCAGATGAGACTTTTTCTGTATCATTTTATTTTTCAAGTTCATTGTTTATTCCTTAGTTTCTTTTGGTGAAGTACTATATTTCTTTTGTCGGTCATAATCTCGGTATTTCTACTTTCTGGATATAACATTATAGAAACAACTTGTATTCATCAGGGAAGGATTTATTTCCAGATTGGGCCATTCTGGTAGAGGTCAAGAGAGCAGCAGTTATTCTGATACCTTGTCTAACAGTAACATCAGTGGTAATAGCAATGATCAAACTGAAGTGAACAATTCTCATGAGGAACTCGATGAATTTCATGGACCTTCTGAGCGTAATAACCAGGACAGTGATAGCTGTGGCTTAACAGATGATAGAAATGGTTCGGGAGGGAACGGTAGTGAGGATATAAGTCAGCAGGAATCTTGTACTCATGCAGAGGATTGGCAGGAGCAAGAATCAGAGCATGGGGCACGAGATTGGCTACCTTCACCCAGTGTTGAATTTATTGAAGGAAACGAAGTTACTAGACAAAACTTGGATGGAAACTGGGAGGAAACATCTAGTACTGTATGGTCAGAAGAAATGCTGCAAAATCAAGAGGGAGAGAATAGTCATCCACAAGAAGCTGTTCAAATACTCTATGAACAATATGATCCATTTGATTGGCTACCTTCAGCCAATGTTGAGTATGTTGAAAGAAATGATGTTAACGTGCAGCATTGTCAGGGGCGGGGGCGAGAAGCCAACCGATTGTTCTATGAACAGTCCGAAATAACTAGTGATGACCGCACTGCCAATGTGTTATCAGATCACACAGACAATGCAGAAGGAAACATGATTGAAGACATGACTTGGCAAGAGTTTGTTGTTCAAGTGGAAAACGACGAAACGGACTGGCAAGGAGAGAGTCTTGAATATAATAATGAATGGATTGGAGAAGATATGGATGAAAATCAGCAGGACATGACTGGTAATGAATGGTCCCAAGAATTGTTGGCAATTGAAGGTAGAGATGATGTTTACATGCAAGAATCTCCTCAAGTTTGGCACGAGGAAGGTAGTTTTCAGGACTCTGTGCAAAATTGGTTAGAAGGGCCTTCTAGTCAGCAGACTGTTCCACTTGGAAGGGTTGATACGTCTTATATACTTGATGATGATGATGATGATGATAATGCAAACAGGATGGAACTCAGGGAACTCCTTAGCAGGTACTAATTTAGTTAGTAATCGACATATTGTTCTTTCATAAGATCAATTTATTCACCAAATATTTTACTCTTTCTGCAGGAGACGTGTCTCTAATCTTCTTGATAATGGTTTCGGTGCCAGTCTTGATCGTTTACTACAATCATATCTGGAAAGGCAAAGTCGACCTTCCATTGACTGGGAGCTTAATGAAACAGAACCTATTCGTCTGTCGGGAGAACCAGACTTGGAGCAGCAGAGCAGGGATCAAAATGACGATGCGGGTTTTGCTGCTGGAAGTCCTCCACTTGCTCTTCCTTCACCATTGATGCTTCCTGACCCGTCCATCTGGGACAGCGATTCAAATAATGATAACTGGCAGCAACATGACATGCGTCCACGCATGGGAATGGTGAGTCCCTTGTATACTTCAACTCAAATCTTGGAACTTTAAGTTCAATTTTTATTATTATTTTTTTAAATGTGCAAGCTTTGAGTTGAGTCATCCTCAGTATGCAAAATTGCAAATGCATAATTATATCTTAGCTATGGTTTTGTAAGACTTGGCAACGTCTTGTTTTGTTTTATCGTTACGCATTTGTAATTTTAACAAATGAATTATGTTCCTCATTTTGTGCAGGAGTGGGAGATTATTAATGATATGAGAATTGACATGGCTAGGCTACACCAGAGGATGAATAACATGCAAAGGATGCTGGAGACATGCATGGATATGCAGCTTGAGTTGCAACGCTCATTAAGACAAGAAGTTACTGCAGCTCTGAATCAGTCAGCTACTTTACCAGGTATGGATATCTTCTCCAGTGGTTGTGTTGGACTGATCATATATTCTTTATCTCATCATATGCAGAGGACGGGTTTGTCTAAGGGACTCAGAAACCAACTCAGTCTTACTAGACTCAATTTTCCGTTCTCTAGAAGCCTACACTTAGATTTAGGATATGACAGCCATTATATTGAAGACGAAAAGATGCAAAGTAAGCATTAGGAGGCAAGCCCTCCCTCAGTCCCCAAAACAAGTGTCCTCTTTTCTTTTTAGGAAGTTAGTTATGTATGGAATATCAATAATATCCCTATCATAAGTTAGTTTTAACTAACTTCTGAATTTTTCTCGAAACAGAAAGTAAGACACTTATTTTAGGATCAGAATCATCAATCATGTTTGCTGTTTTTTGCAGGATTATGTGTGGATGGTTTCCCAGAAGACGGATCTAAATGGGATCTTGTGAGGAAGGGAATTTGCTGTTTGTGTCATGACAGCAATATTGACTCTTTACTGTACAGGTAAATAAAACAAATTTGTGTTCCTAATATCTACTGCATGGTTTTAGGTAGGGATGTAGGCAAGCAGAGCCTTTATCGAGCTCGGCTCGTTAAATACTCGGATTGAACTCGTTAAAATTGAGCTTGAGCCAAGCTTTTTGAGAGGGTTGCGAGCTGGTTCCTTATAACCTAGTTCAACTATTTTTTTATAGGAGTCAATCTCAAGCCCAAATCCATAAGATTGTTCGAGCTCGAGCCAATTCATGATAATTTTAGGCTTGATTGGACTTGATTACACCCCTAGGCACATCCATAGACTGGTCTACCCTGAGTAGGGCTGGCAATTCGGGTTTGTGTGACCTGAACCCACAAAAATGTGAGTGAGGTTCTGGGTGCCCAATTCAGATCCAAATTGTCAGCTCTAAACACCAGTATCAGTATTGCCCGCTTGTTACATGATCACGTTACATTCTCACATTTCCTCACAGTACCCCATCTTGTATTTTCCACAGATGTGGGCACATGTGTACATGTTCAAAATGCGCAAACGGCTTGGTACAAACCGAAGGGAAGTGTCCAATGTGTCTAGCACCCGTAACTGAGGTGATTCGTGCTTGTTCGATGCCATAACAAATAACAGAAAAAAGAAGAAGATAGAAAAGCATGCTTGACGTTTGGTTTTTTGCTCCTTTCCCCTAGAGGTACCTTGCGTATTTTCTTTTGTTTGGGTTCTTGCCGTGGTTTTGGATACACATACTAAAAAAATATGATTGCAAATAACAAGTAACATTTTGGCGTATTTGATGGATATAATGAGGATTGAGAACTTGACAGTGTTCCAGATACAATATATTCACAAGCGTCCTGGTTTATCGTGATTATAGAGCAACTCTTTGTACATATGAGGTTTTTAAGACCCACAACTTTTGGGATGAAAATGGGTATTATGTATACTAATGGTTTTTTTTTTGGGTATGAAATGTTGACATAGAATGACTTTTTTCTTTTTCAAAAATAAACTACAATGTTTTCGTGTATGAATTTTATCATATATCTTAGTTCATCTGTTTCGAAATGATTGTCTACTATGAAAGTTGAATTTCATGACTTATTTATGTAACATGGCTAATATGTTTGTGTAATTGAATTCAATATAACGGTTTTAATCTTTTATATATTTGATATTTTTATGAAGACCAAAATTTAGGTTCAAAATTGAAAGATTAGACTAAACATGTCTATCAATATAAAGTATTATTTGAAATTATTATCGTCAATGAAAATAGTTAAATAGGTAATATAAAGATCACGTGTTGGCCACATTATTAAAATTTTCTAAAATAAAATCTAAAACAACCTAATTTTGACTTAGTTGAACCTTGAAAAATTAAAATCGAAATATTTTTCTACTAATTCAAACACTACTTAAGCTAATTTTAATTCTAATTCTACATTGTCATGAACAATAGTTATATTTAAACACCTAAATTGATACTCATGATTGTTTCCGCACGTGTCAATAGCTCAATGTTCTATGAATCAACCCTTGTTCTCGTTCGTTTGAGCAACTTCTTATTCTCCTCAAATCCGGCGTGATCACCACCCTCGAACCCATACACGTGTCACCCCTCTGAACCGTCGATCTCGACATAGACGATGACTCACTACTACTAGCAAACAACTGGGTTCCACGACAAACCGGACACGTCACGTGCGATAGCAACCACGTGTCAATGCACTCTAAATGGAACACGTGCCTGCAGCCAGGAATGAGCTTCACTGTCTCTCCCTCCTCAAACTCGGCGAGACAGATCGCGCAATCAATCTGGTACGTCGCGTCCGCACAGTAACCAACCATCGGCAGCGATCGGACGGCCGAGGATTCAATCCCTTTCCGCGATCCAAGCTCATCAGACGGCCGAGACGAGTCTGATCCACGGCGGCGAGAGTGTCGGATAGAAGAGTCATTTTCGTCGTCGGAGAAGCGACGGACGTAGACGGAGAAGAAGGAGAAGAAGAAGAGGGCGGCGAGGAGGACGGTGAAGGTGAGAGTCAACGACGAGTCCACGGGAGGGTTAAGGCGCCGCGGCGGCGAGGCGGGGGCGGGACAGGCGGGGGCCGGCGCGGGGGGGGT
>JAYMSZ010003875.1:0-10079 GCA_036897665.1 Pelargonium citronellum | reverse complement strand
TGGCTTGGAAATTCTTCTTGGAGAAGGTCAACCTTGGTAGTTGCTCTTTGGGCACTGTCCAGCTTGAGCAAGCACATCTTCAGCTCCAACATGGTTGTAAGCTATGTTGAGCATCTCTTCCTAAGTCTTGGGTTGAGCACTAGCGAACACAGGTTGGACAAAGGGATTCGTGACCCCCACTCTGAAGGCAGTCATGACCGTCTTATTTGTGGTTACATCGCACTCACATTCGCCCTTGCAAAAGCGCTCAACGTAATCTGTGAATGTCTCATTGGGCCGCTGCCTTATGTTGACAAGGGTGATATGGGGCTTGGATACTCTTTCAGAGGAGACGAACCTTTCTAGAAACATCTTCTTGAAGATTTCCCACGAAGTGATGACAGGCAGGGCACGATACGTACCCTAAATGGATGGTTTCTTTAAATTTCACCTAACCTCATCACTTTATTTATCATAGCATTTGTCCACCAAAGATTCTTCACATGCATAAACCAACAACAATGAATTACAGTCCATAATCAACCAAAGGTACCTTCCGGCAATCATTTTTAGAGGAACCGTTCATTGAGCGAGAGGTCAAACAGGCAATGTTTGAGATTGGGGGTGACAAGGTACCTAGCTCGGATGGGATTCCAGATCGATTCTACCAAAAATGGTGGTCAATTGTGGGTCCTGACATTTCCAAAGGAGTGCCCCCGTTTCTTAATTCGGGTCAGCTTCTTAAGGAGCTAAACCATACTTTATTAGTCTTTATACCAAAAAAGGATCATTCGGAGAGGCCATCAAATTTTCAACCTATTAGCTTATGTAATGTTATTTATAAAATCGTAGCAAAGGCGTTGGCCAACAGGTTGAGAAAGGTTTATTAGTCTCCTGTAATCAAAACGCGTTTATTCCTGGATAATATTATTTTTGCCAATGAGGTTATTGATGGTATTCGCCTTACTAAACTGGGAAAATGAGCCTTTTTTCTCAAGCGGGAAAGTTGGTTTTAATTAAATATGTCCTGTCAGCTCTACCTTGGTACTTCATGGCTGTGTTTGCTTTTTCCAGCTTTTTAGTAAGTGGTTCAAAAGTTTTTTACTCAACTTATGGTGGAGTAAGAAACAGGGAAACCGAGGTATTCACTGGTTTAGCCAATCAATTATACATAAACCAAAAGTTGAGGGTGGATTAAGTATTCGTGATCTCAGATCCTATAACACTGCCATGTTGGATTATGTCTGTGTCTTGATGCCCAATTTGTTATGTTGTATGTTGAATTGTGTTGAAAATGTGATTCATTTGGTCAAATTGTTATGGATTTGAACATTTGGAATTAACAGGTTTGGGCAAAATTAGTTGCTTATTATGTTACAATTTTGTTGAATGCATCAGAAACTTGTTTGAAGTGGTCGTTAAGAAGAGGTTATGGAAAATTTTAATTCAAACTTCTCATATTACGTTACAACCTTAACCTTTATTCATTATCTAACTCTAACTCAGAATCATTGATCCGTATCTCTTGGTTTCATATATTCAAACATTAAAGTAGTCTTGGACGGTTTGAGAAAATCATCACCTGGTTCTACGTTCCTTGACGTCTCATTTTTCTTACCAAACCTCCAGAGGCTTTTTTTTAAATATGCAATCATCATCGAGATTTTACACTTGCCATTGCCTTTCATCGTTATTCCATCTTCATCTGGCTTAAATACCTGAGTTTAACTCCTATTTTAATTACTCGATTTTGGGTTCATAAAATGCATTATTGTTTGTGTATATAATAGGTGGAATATCAGTTCAGTGACCTGAGTTTGCTTTCAAATGATCATTTTCATCAAAACCTCAGATCATTTTCAATAATGCATTTTAAATGATCATGTTACTCCATTGACGCCGTACAGATCTTTTATCTAAAGTTACTATTTGTTACTCCTATATGTTAAGTTTTGAGGGTTCTGTTCTTGTATAAAACTCGATAAATTTATTTCATTTTCAGTTATTTTAAAGATTATTATTTGAAAGACCAAAGCTTTAATTTGGCTCAATTTTTATTTTTATTGACACATTTGTCCTCCTTTCATTTTTTCAGTTTAAAAATATTAATATATGAAAAAATTAATTTGGCCCAATTCATACATTTAATTGTTATAGTACAATTATTTTTAAGTAGTTTGAAAAAAAAAATAATGACTAATTTATAGTCTTAAATTACTAATACCATAAGTAATCATAACTCTAAAAGTCAATTGTCAAAGAGACTAAACAAGTAAATATTCTTAATTGATCTTGGAATAAACACAAAAATATAGTATTAATTCATATAATAATTTATTTTTACTTCTAAATTTTCTATATTATCTTACTATTTATGCCAAAATGTAATATTAAATTATTTATTTATTTTATCATATATATATACACACACATGTATATAACAATAATTATTTACTAACCCGTGCAAAGCACGGTACTTTTACTAGTTAGACAAGAATAAAAACGAAAACGACAAAGACAGGCCCAAAATAGAGTTGAGCTAATCCCTATTTCCAATCCCATGTCTTCACTCATTTATCCTTTTCTTTACTTTTGCATACTATTCTAAATTAGTAAATATATGAAAATAAATAAAACCGAAAATATCATCTTACTTACAATAAAAGGCAAATCAAACTTGTATTATTATAATTACAAGACAACAACATCATTGATATGAGCTAAAAACTAGTTTGCTGAGCAATTATTAGCTGATAATTATGTTGATGTGATCTGAATCATATATAGTACATGCATCTGATGACAGAAACCGGTGATGCTGTTTAATTCAAATAATGTCTGGCAGTGCCATAAAAGGCTTGAAAGTCAGCAACAATCCAATCAGTTGAATCACGTTTAGCACAAAGAAAACCATCTGATCACCTGCATGCATAGTGCCGTTTTCCATTTAGCCATGATCGATAATCATGCAACTCTATCGTCTACGATGACCCAAATTTAATTTGTAGCAAGTAAAGACGTACACACCTGGGAGGAATGCGGCAACTTGTCGTTTCTGTGCCCAAGAAAAGCTGCATGTGTACCAAAAATGAAGACACAATTAATCTATAACACTCCAAATATATACTATAAATACACAAGACAAGGATTTGTGATTTGTTGGCATTCCTTAGTCCTCTTCTGAGTTGCTGAGTCGATAGGACAACAGACGAACCAGATTTTGATGATTATAATGTAGGCCGGCAAAGGTGTGAGATCACTTGTAATATAATATTGTAGGCCGGTTTTTAATGTTCTAAATCATCTATCACCATCAGCATAAAATCTTGGCGTACCACCGAATCATACTGATTAGATAATACTTGAGAATACAAAGAGACCTGAAATGTGGCCACAAACTAAAAGAACCGTGCATTGTACTTACAGAGCACCTCCTCCAGCTGGGCCAAATGACTTGAAAACAGACATTGCGGTCATAGAAATGCCATTTGCAGCTCCTCTCTGATGCTGGGGCTATAGTAGACACAGCAGATTATTAAATAAATGTATTTTAAACAGAAAATGAGCTCAGAACCAAGATTAAGATTGGGAACTCACCACCGCATTGTTCTGCAGTATAAATAATCCAGTGACAAGGGACACCTGTATGTTATTGAAGGCATTTGGCAAAATCAAATTTCCTCCTAATATATGTTATAAATGCAGTTGGGCTGATAAACACAGAAGCTGAATAATAACACTTACGGAGAGAGTGTTCCTTAATATAGATGCTGAATTTATTACTAAATGGAGGGTTAGTCCTGAAAGCATAGATATATATGGGAAAGTTGATAGCAATGGAATTGATATGGCCTGAAGAAAAGGATATCAAATGATTATTATTTTGCAGTCTATTTCAACTTAAACGTAAGAGATAAGAAGCATATCAAACTGTACCGCTGAAAGCCGTGTTACCATAATTGGCCCAAGGATCTTCTCGGCTGGTGGATATAAGAAAAGTTGGAATAGTAGAAGGCCAGCCCCTGAAAATACAAAAAGCAAAGCCAAAATATCAGTTGATGTTTACAAGATGATGATTGCTTCAATATACAAAGGTATATTCAGCAATACATGATATTGTCCCTGCATCTATATGAAGGTTTCACATATTCAGCAATTGGGTGAGTGGGGTTCGGGTAGGTCATGATCAATCTTGCTAACAATTAAAAATTCAGAAAGCCACTGGAGCACTGCTAATTTATTGTGATACTCAAATCTTCATTGATGAGAAACACAGGACAATGAAAATGATGTAGGTTTCACAATAATTCATTATATAGAGTAAATCATGAAACACGTGAAGTATCGTTAAACAATAACATTCATTGATCTTATTAGTTAATGGGATAGAAAACCGTTCTTAGTTACTAACTGTTTGCAGCTGTGGATCAAATTTGAAATGTCAAAGATGCTTTGCAGAACGTTTTTGTTAGGGATATATGCATGAGCACCTGATATTGCTAAAACTTCACCAACTTCTTGTGATGAAAAGCTTAGCCCACCGTATTTCTTATCACTAACTGCCCACAAAGAGAAGATCTGCCATACATTTAAAGATGGTTAGTTGACACAAATTGGATAAAGGGTTGTCCAAAAATGTGTGAAACGAGAAACAAATATAATCTTGGGACTACATAATAACTTCTATGGGTTTAATATGAAGGATTTTGAGAAACGAAGGACAATATATAATAACAAAGAAAATAAACAGGCAATTTACTTCAGAGCAATGCTTTGGAGGAAATAACTCACTTCTGTATATGCTATCTCTTGAAGTGAGAAAACACAATATACCATAATTGTAGACATCAACGGCCAATTCTTTAAGAGATTTGCTTTACTAGGTGATGTCTTCTCATAAACTTTTGTGATATCTTCTTTCTCGCTAGATAAATCTGAAGCAGCTTCTAACACATCATCACATGGATCATATCGTTCATTTACCTTTTCACTATGAGTGTGCAGCGTCTCCTGAAGTGCAAATGATACATCAATAAAATCACTAAACTTCTTTTTGGCAAGAATATATATGAAAATTAATCAAGCTAATGCCATGAACTGCAAGAGTCTAGTACAGCTAGCTGGAAAATAAATTGCAGGCATGTAGAACCAAAAACATAAATTCAATAATAATGTAAATTTTATTTTTCTATTTTGTTGAGAGCTTAGATACTCCATCTGACAGGTTGAGTTGAGATTATGTGTTTGCGCGTTTGTGTCTATAAACCGAAGTTATTCAAGGAAAGAAGAAATGAAAACAAAAACAAATAGAACATAAATAATGTGTACCTTCCTAGTTGAAGCAAATTAGTACGAGAAAATGGTCTACAGCATGATCACATAAAAGTAGAATGATGGGAACAAGATAGGACATGATGCACTCAAGTAAAGCTCATCCCAGAACAGTCAGCTCTGTAATCTTAGGTAATGCACCTTGAAACTAACCAACTTACCGCGTATCAGATCAAAACCATTCTACCGAAAGTAATGTAAATGCTAAAGTTGTGCAGCTTTACAACTTTACTTTAGTTTTATTAATGTGTAACATTTTAACTTCCCAAAACAACGTCCACCCTAGTAATCAGTGCATAAGCAGTGGTCACTACAAGTCAAGCTACATAGGATACCCTTATTCGTAGGTTACATACATGACGGTAACATAATTCTTGAAACTTACAGGAAGCCACCAACAAGCAATGCATACTCCCACAGCATAAAGGGATATCAAAAGACATGGTAAGAAGTAAGGGAACCTGCAAGATGTAAGAATTGATGAAAAGATCTTCACAGATAGCATGAGAGCACCAGTTTGGCACAGAATCACAAAAAAGAGTATAAGACTACCTTGCAAATATAGAGCTCTCGGTAAAAAATTGAGGGTATTTCTCTGCAGGCTAATGTCAAGTAGATGAGATAAATTAATAATGGGAACACTAATTGAACATTGCAATGAGAAATCATGAGAAAGTACAAAAGGATCACGGTTTATTCACACCCAAAATTCTCAATGACTCAATTGCATCACATAACAACACTGTAATCTCAAAACTAGGATCTGTGTAGTATTTGCCTTGCATCATATCACTGTATCAGAGAGAACTGGGAAAAAATTGAGCCAATTTGGAAAATAATCATAACAACTACTGGAGTTGTCTTGTTATGAAACGAAGCATTTAAGGAACCATAATTGACTAGCAATGATTAAGAACACTTCAAGAATGTCTTATGCCTAACAAGTAACAAGTTATAAGTACAGTACATTACTAAAGAACCACCTCAAAGATTGTTGGAACTTGAAAGAGTTAAAGATTCCATATTCCCCAAATTTGTACTATAAAATTCTAACAAAGGATAGCTCAATTTGGCCTTTAGCTTTAGATACATCAAGCAAATATTATCAAAAAAGAGAGTATTTTCTCTTTCATCTTCTCATTATTCCATTTTATGGACCAAAGTAGCACCATCCTTTGTGTGTTAAGGTAACAACTCTGTTTCTGAAAAAAAAAAGAAGATATTCTGAAGTTTCCATTTTCATATTTAGTTCGGTAAATCCATAAATTATTTTCTATGACTGTTACAAAATCTAAGGATTAATGGACTACAAGTAACACAACCAAATTTTGTAAAAATTATGTAAATTTTGTAACCCACATCCACATGTGCGTTCACAAGTTCTTAATAACTTTGACAGACATGACCAAACCAATGCAATTTATAATCTATCAGCCAAGTAAAAATTACACATGTTCATGGTTTTCCAGAGCATATGAGATGAATATAGTATACAATTGTACTATAAGGGACGAAACAAAACTGCTTAAGTCTTCATGAGCATATACAAACAGACGCTTGTCGTAAAAAAATCAACAAAAAGAAAACAATTTATACCTGTGCAAACAAACCTCCAATAGCAGGACCAATTATCATACCTATGCCTCGCGATGTACTAACCTGAAATACAATTTTAATACTAACGTCTGATCTAGAGAAAGAAGGAAAAAGGTTACAGTTCTTACAACTGATAGTGCCAAAGAACGATGCTCTTCTCTGCAGACTTCTGAAGCATATGCCTATTGTGAAGTAAAATATATAAGCTGGGAACAGTCAGTTAATATACAGCATTAAATTGCTACATAGTAAATTAGCTTCCTATATGAATGAGTCGGTACATGCATGCACATCAATGCACACACTTGCTAAGTATACCCTTATTGTGCCAAGTAGACTGTTGAAACATCCAAGAAGAAACCTCACAGCAAGTGCCATCCAGAAACTAGTACTGAGGCCAAAGAGAGTGTTTAATACAACCCTGAAACCATAATTACAATTGGAGAATTAATAAGAAGAAAAGGCATCTAAATTGTCCTACTTATTTTTTTTTGTTCATCTAATGGGAGTTGGGAATGGAAGTAAATACACTGAAAATGTTCCAATCAATATCACAGGTTTTCGCCCATATCGATCAGCAATCACCCCCCAAAGAACAGACGTCAAGGCTCTTCCAACCATAAAAGAAGAACCTATGAAAATAAAAGTGATACTGTTTTACATTTAAAACCATAAACTGAATCTTAAGAGTAGAAGAAAAGCAATTAGGGTAGTGTTAGCTCAATCCATTACCCACAAATCCTGCATAGAAACCTATGTCTTCCTCTGTCTTTGCAATGTGAAAATCCCTAATCTGAATCAACAGTTAATAAAGTCATCATAAAAAAATAACAAAACCAAATTTCACTGCTTCAATGAAATGAAAACACAAGCGATGAGTTATAAAACATGAAATAAAGAACATGAAGCCCATATATAATTTGTCAAACTTGTAACTAATCAGACCAATATTTTGGATCATTTCTAGATTTTGAATCGATCTATGCTATGCTGTCGACTGTAAAAATAATGTTACTAATTAAAAGCAGTGGATAGTTATTGTCAAGTATACGCATAAGCAAAATACCCATCGAATGGTACAAAATTACAGTTAACAGAAAACTTATTATTAGAATGGTAATAAAACTATATAGCATGCTATGTAGAAAATAGAATGTTAGACATAAAACTAGTGAACAAACCAGAGAGACAGATTATTTCAAGTTGGGGTTGAAGTCATTCAGAAAACTAGTTCAGTCATATATATATATATATTTTTTTTTTCTATTTGGAAGCAACTTCCCATTTAGAGTAGGTAACAGCCTAAAATCAAAACACCATCAAGCATATAAGTACTAAGCAGTGGCATTGACATGAAATACGGCTTATGAAAAAACCATGCTATGTGTCACTTCATTAGTATAGTTAAATAACAATAGTTTTCTCAACAGTTAGTACACGTACCATGAAGTACAGAAATGGAAATAATGACGATATTGGCAAGGCTGAAAATGTATGAAATCAAAATAAACGAATGTCAGAGCATAGCAAATAAAAGAAACCATTTAAAAAGAGGTATTCATTAAATATAATGCAAGGCTGTATTTTTATCCTCTTTATTGTATAAAGATTGATTAGATAACAACAAATGATTGCTATAATAAAAAATCCAATTAGATAAGCACTTATTTATTTTAGCATATGATGCAATATTGGATAGAGCAACATATAAGAAATCTAATCAAATTCATTGTTTAATAAGTCAACAAATAATCTACTTAATATATTTTTTTTCTTCTCATTTACACATCAGCCTAGATTTGGGTTGAACCAGCAATCTAATTCAACCTTAACACATACCGATTAAATGTGGCTCAATCCATAATCCAAATTTTTTTTTTTTTTTTGGGTTTCAGTTCAGTCATGTTCGATTTTTGTCCAACCCTAACCTAAGCCAAGTAACCAACCAAAAAAATATATTTAAATTATCTGGTCTAGTCCGGCTCAAATATGGGCCTGGAACTACTTAAATATTGAAAAATAATAATTTAATTTTGTATTCTGTAATTTTATTTCTTTTAATAATTTTTGGTGTATTCCCCTATCCATAAGTTTTTATTTACGTATTTATTTTGTTGTTCGGTCCAATATAGTCTGGTCTAGTGGAGCCTGATTGATGCACCAAAGAATTAAAATGAAAAGATAAAGGGTTTTACATAAGGAAAATTTATGATTCATCTACCCCTTGGTAGTTGGTACATGTATTCCTTTGCATCAATAAATGTATAGAAATATATCGATAAATGTTTGAAAATTCATCTGTGTCTATTTAAAAAATGGTATACTTACATGTATTCTTTCGCTTGTGTAAATGTATAGAAATTAGAAACCCACAAATAAATGTTTGGAAATTCAATTGTGTGTCTACTTAAAATTTGTCTTACTCGCAAGTTGTTTTCCGCACCAATAAATGTTAGTAAATTCAAAGAAAAGTGCATGTAAATCTACTTATGAATGTCTGAAAATAATTTACATAAAGAAATACATGCATCAAAGGCTACATGCCCAATCATCTTCTTTTGGTTTAAGTTGTCCGAAATCGTTTGTTATCGTTTTAGCTGCGTACACATAGTCATAGTAGTACCCCTATAATAAATTCGTTACGGCACGTCACATGTGCCTTGGGATATAAGAGGAAATAAACAACACTAACTCAATCCATGATACTCCAACATACATGTTATTTTATTGTCATATAACAGATAAAAACATCCTAATGAATTTAGTAACTAAATCCATCATCAAATTGGACAAGACCTCTGATGAATATAAGATTATGATACTATATTCACAAACATAGTACAGTAGAAATTAAGAAGTGAAGAGTAGAGACTGACCAGTACAAAGTGAGACAATCCAGATATAGGACAAGTTCTTATACGGAACACCTCTCTGTTCTTGCTTCGCTCTCTCAAATCTACACCCAGGGCACTTCTCCCAGTATCTCTTCTCCACCAATCTCTCTCTGCTCTCAATTTCATTTTCAATTTCGGCCATCGAGTCAACCTTCCTCTGCAAATCTCTATCACTCGCCAAAAATGAAGTTTTAACTTTAAAGCACCATGAACTAAACACCACTTAGTCGTAATTTTGGGCTATCATGAACTATGCACCGTTTGACTCCGTCCATCATT
>JAYMSZ010003874.1:0-10081 GCA_036897665.1 Pelargonium citronellum | reverse complement strand
TGTATATTATTACTCGGTTATCCTATTAATATGAAAGAGCACAACAGAGTAGGGGGCAAGTGTTATGGGCCCTATATACTGTAAGTTGGTCATAATTGTTATGGGTCTTATACTGTAAGTTGGTCCTAATTGTTATGGGCCATGTATAATGTAAGCTGGTCATAGTGGGCTGTACAAGTAAGGTGAAACCCAAGCGGAATTCCAACTCTATTAGAATTAGTACAGAGTAAATTACAGGTATAAATACACATTAGATCAAAGAACAAGGTATGTTTTCATTAGCACATAATACTGTTTACCCTACTAAATTCTCTCTGTTCAGTATCTAACTTGAGCGTCGGAGGGGGCTAAATGTTCTGAGTCAATGATTGATGATGCTTCGATCTAGCTATGTTTGACATGTCATAAATTTTCGATGTGTGAACTTTTATTTTGAGGACCTTAGTCACCTCCTTACATATTGTTTTGCTTAGAGATTTTTCTATATGTTTTCTTTCCTATTGATTTGTACCTATGTGGCCTAGAGTGTTCTCTTGCTTCTTATAGAGATTTTTCTAGGCATACATCTTCTTCATCTTCGTTAAACTTTTCTATTTGAAAATAATTACCTTGGAGTTGCCCGATCCATCGTGGGGTTGGCTACTTATGAGTATATTCTTGGTGCTCACAACAATGTTCAATTCGTTTAAGATAAGTCTTTCGACTATCATGTTGAAGGGTGAAAACATGTCGTCGATTGTGAACGAAGCTGTCATTTTCATTGGCGTGGCTCTTTCTCTCTGGATACGTGTATATCGGCTTCCCTTACTCCTTTGATCTATCCTCTTTTTGGGCGTACCCTGTCTTTTGATATTTCCATCCCATCGAATCATGCTTGTTATTTCGTTCAAACTTCTTGTATCTATAAAAATTTTGTAGACTCTGTAAATATGCTCGTCTAGTAGGTAGACAATGGCTGATTCCTCCTAGGAAAAGCGAACTCCCTATGCGTCATCTTCGTTAAACCCACTAGTAGACCTGGTCTTCGCAAGATTTTCTAATGTTTTATCTTCTTCCATGTTCATATCGGTTTCACCAATTCTTTTCGTAGCACTTCAACCTTTTCTCGATTCCCATATTTGCAAAACAAGACTTCATACAGTGGAAACTCTTTCAATACTTAAGTCAAATCTCTATGATAGTTATCTTTTTGAGTTTGTGAGTTTCTTGGATTTTGAGTTGGTGCGAGACGTGACTATTCCTCTTAAATTGTAGATCACTATCCCTAGTACCAACACATAGGATCAAGGCGTGGCCAATACTACACAAAGTTCATAAATTGAGACGTCCCACAAGTAGGAGATGCTCAATTGGTATGCTCTACTAGTACCCAAACGGGTTCTCCCCTCATGACTTGCTAAGGAGACCTAACACAAAGGGTCCATGGATGAAGTTGACACCATAGTGACATCATTATAACCTCATTATGATGTCATCATCACCTCCTGTGAGTATATATACATTTTCAATGAAATGAGATTTGATTTATTCAGTAGTCTCTTTGTAGTACTCTGATACCACTTGATAAACTCTCACACTCGCCATGAACTTCACACACTCGCACTTGGTTTCACTTAACACGTGTTCTCCTATTTAAGGGGCTAGATTTGATAGTTTTGAGCTACACAATAAGGGGTAGCTCTCTCCTTTTAACCCAAATCCCACCCCACCTGACACAATGAGATTTGAACCCACGACCTCCTACGTGGGGATATGTGTCTTGACCATTGCGCCATCCCGTAGGGGGCTGAATAATAAGTTCAAAAACCAGGAGATAACAAATACAACTAAGAAATTAATGAAGTACATATACATATTTTCAAAATCCAAAATTGGATCATAGTCATAGAAAATGAGTAAAAAATAACATTGAAAAGTGAAAAACCAATTGAAACAAATGATAAAAGCTCCTAGTACAAACTAGTGAGAGAGAGAGAGAGAGAGAGAGAGAGGTAATAGTACTAAAAAGGAGGTTGGAGGTGGTGAGTAGGAGTCCGAGGAGAGTGAGTAGCAGAGGAGGTCATCACAAAAGAAGGTGGATTGCTATGGCTAATGCTGCTAGCAACAGCATGATGATTTTGATGATGATTCTGATAGTGGTGTCCTTGTGCTACACCAGCAGCAGGAGCCATTATTGATCTCGACATCATCACGCTTCCTCCATATCTTCCTCTCTCGCCATTCCTGCGAGGTCCTTTCTCAGCCCACTTCACCTCCGCTTGCTTCACCATGCTCGAGTACCTCCAGCTCCATGTCCAACACCCCATCTTTCCAGCCCTCGCTATGTATCTGCACGCTCCAACTCGTTAATGTTAAGAGTATAAAACTAATATTGGGTCTTCATCTATCAGGTTAAGCTTATAGCTAAGATGGTTCTTTACAGTTACTATCTACCTACTGATCATCATAATTGTACACGTACCGTTGGCTGAATCTTCTGCCTAGGCACTCAATGCACTTTCTTCCTTCTGTCATCTCTCCCATTCCTATGGACACACAGTTCCTGCAATACACTCTTCCGCAGACCTGCACAATAACAAGTACCAACTCACATATACTAGTGTACTCATTTTAACATCCTCTGTTCTTACAAATATACATACCAGGCATCTGTGTCTGAATACATAGATGTATGTACTACAAATGGTGCAAATATTGGAGTGAGGAATCCCAGATCGCCTTCGTCCCCCGCCACCACCGCCTCTCTCTTGATACATGGTAGAAGCCATGCTCACACCACTTACGTCGTGATCATCGTAACCCATCACTCCCATGCCCATGGCGTAATGGTTATTACTAACATTTGCATGATGATGATGATGATTATTTCCCCCATTGGCATATCGAATATGCCCTACCTCTGATTTGCCGCCATCGTGCCTATATGGATCACTTCCACCTGTGTGCATATCACGGTTAGCAACTACTAGTGGTGATGGCGGACCATGACGATGATGTTGTGCTGAGTCCCTGTCGGGCAACTTCCTTAAAGAAGAAGAAGGCGAGCCTAGCTTTGCAATTTTGACAGCGTCTGGCATATTGGAGGATGATCCATTCTTGTTGATGGCAGGAGTTGTTTTCTTGACTTCTGCGAAATCTTGAAAGGTGAGATTTACAGACTCATCTGGTATTCCAAGATACATATCTTCCAGCTCTTTCCTTGCCTTCTCCAACGTGGTTTTTGAGTCCCCCATTCCAGTTCTGTGATCTAAAGATTACAACGAAATACTATGCAATCAAGCAAGCTAGCTAGCGTATAGTTCGTGTTTCAGAAACAGGGAGAATTTAGAGGAATTGTTAGATTGGCATGAAGCAGAACAAATAGGCTGACAAAGATGTTTATTAGGTTCCCTTGGAAATGGAGACGATGGTAAGAGGCCAAGATACCAGGCCGGTCTTGCAATTTGCACTCACTCACGTACAAGATTTTTCCTGATATATTGCTGAATACCAAATTTGTTATGTAAAGTAACTGGCCATGGTTTGAAACTAAAATGTGAAATCAGCCAAGTCAAATCAAGGCTGCACCAAGAGTTGTAAACTTGGATATTATCAAGCGGGCCAAGAATAAGACAAGATTCTCAGGCCGGACGCACCTAGAGTGAATCCATACACATACGAGTCAAAAAAATTTATATGTACTCACTTGGTGGATAGAACCGATGCCTGCTTTTCCCAGAGGTTAAACTTGTAATGCTCCTCGCCTGCCTACCAGATAAAATAATACCAAGTTAAACTTGCACATTTGTCCATTCCCAAGACAAAACATAAAATAAGAACAATGTTGTTTCTCTCAAACCAGCAGTATCTATAGGTATATATGCTGCTGAGATTCTATTTTATAACTAGGAAAAAAAAAAAAGACTGGGAGAGTTTACCTTTTGCCAAATTACAATACCAGTAATTTGTCTTTCTTTATGCACTCCACACTTGTTATGGTGCAATCAGAGCAAAAAGGCTAAAATCTTTTCCCATTAACTGCAAGTGAAAACTCAGAGGCATGGGTTCCTACTCCTGCATAATGCAAACTCATGGCCTCAGAGAGAAAATGCTAAACAAAATTAACTCAATTGTGGACAGATGGGTTGCCATGAAAAATATAGATATATCTAATTATATGAAATGATAGTTTCCAGCTGTGTAGAGGACAAAAGTTGTATAACAAAACCCCTCTGTAAAATTACAAAAAAAGATGACACAACATCTTCATGAAATTATATTTAGTCAATCTAAAGTCGGCTCATGGTACCCTCCTTGATCCATGTTCTCTTGTTCCCCGACTTGAGAGTCAAGCTTCCCCCCTTCTTCAGGCAGGCCGCTCTCACCACCTTCTTCAGTAGCTAGTGGCAGTAAATGGGAACCGGGGCTATCATTATGTTGTTCACATAGTAAGTTGCTAAGTCCATTTTGCTTCATATAATTATCCAATGGAAGGGCGGCTGCTTGAACAAGGCTCACCAAGCTCCCTCCTGCTTCATCTACTTGCATGTCTTCACGGCTGGGATCGCAATTCAGGTCTATTTGCCCACTGCTGGATTCGGTCAACTCTGCTTGCATTCTATTCAGTCCTACTTCGTTTTCCAAATTATTCATTGGCAACAATGCATGTGATATGCCATTCGCTTCTGATTCATCACTGCGATTCTTGTGGCCCTCAGAATTTAGGGCTCCACGCTCATGTTGGCGTCTTTTCTTACGCAGCATGAGGGTTTTGAATCGCCGCTTCACAGTCATACAAACATTGCATGTGCACGAAGCCTTGTGCTTGCCCTTGCCACTTGGTGGCTGAATGCATACAATGCAAGTGCAGCCAGGGCGGTGCCTCGGATGTTTAGTAGTGGCTCCCACAGATAGCTCACCAGAGTCACCCATGTTATCTCCAAGAACAGCTGCACTGGCCAGAGCATCTAACCCAGATGGCTCATGATCTTGGGCTGGCTGATGGCTTTCCACCATTCTCCTCTTCTTGACATCTAAAGCAAATATATAGATAGGACAAAATAAGAATCCAAATCCTAAAATTAAAACAGAAATAACATTGTATTTTCCTGATGGCATAATTAAAGCAAACAGTGAAACCAAAAGTTAAATTTTTCATGTTAGAATCAATTCGTACCCAACTTAAGTACCAAAGTATGGAGCATCTTGTACACATTCGTAAAGGTTTATTCTAGTTACATTGAAATGGGCATAAAAGGTTTTTAAGCTATCTCGTTCTTGCAATACATGCACAGACACAGTCACCCATAAATATCAACCTTAGATCACACATCACTGGATTAACAATAATGTTTTCTACATCAACAATGGTAGACATCCACTATGCATACGGCACCACATTTGTACCTAGTTTGATAAAGACATCCAGGCATTGCAATACATGAAACATCCTTCAGATCACTCTGAAAGTCCTACTCTGAAAAAACACTAGCACAATACAAACTGGACCACCTTCAAAATATTTACAATTTTACTACTTAAGGAAGCTACAAACCTGTCATGATAATGGCTGGAAAAACTACTCTTAAAATACAAATGAAGAGCAAAAGCATAATCACACCTTTGCTCGCTCTAATAAGAGTGTCGAGCTCCTTCGTACCAACATCACCTGGTGCAGAGCATGAACACCTAGAAGCAAATCATGAAGGCAAAACACTCAAACAATGGATCATCTCAATAAGGTTTTCCCATAAACCAATTGAAAATAATAATGTAATTTTCTATACCTGGTTAAATCCCAGACATTGTCTGAACATGTCCACTTTGGAGAGAGAAGAACATCCACAGGCAATCTTCGCCATTTAAAGCAATCATCGCACTGAGCCCATTGTTCCTTTTCTCTGGACAACAAATATCAACAGTAATGTGATTGGCGATCCTACAAGACACATTTATGCACATACATGCCCATATGCAGGCAAGAAACATTCAAAAAAGAAAGAAAAATGTAACATATAAGAAAATAGATGCATCTCGCACGTTTCCTACTTAGCATTTATGATTTAATAACTAATAAGGAGAGGGAAAAGTAATGACACAACAATTAACTGTCCAATACATTCCTACTACCCCCAATCCTTAACTTTTAGTTCTTATTCACAATCCATACTTGAATATAGCTCAACCAAAAGCTTGAAATAGGGAGTGATATAGTGATAAAGACTATCATTAGTATTGTCATTAATTTAGTGATAAAGACAATCATTAGTATTATCAACCAAAAGCTAATGCTTCTACACTTAAAATTATCATTAATATTCTATTTGTATAATGACAGCTATTAAATGCTTACCCAGATGGTCGGACTGTGAATATAGTCTTCTTCCCAAAAACTGGAGGCTCCTACATGGCACAAACAGTGAAAAATAGGTTAGCCACAAACAGCATGGAGCACCGAAATCAACGCTATAACTTATTAAAGGATGCAGCAAGAATACAAACTGTAACATACATTATATTCTTCAAATTCATGATCCTCAATAGTGACGATGCTTGGCTTAACACTTGGGGATGGACGAAGCAAGTCCTGTGCTTCTTCCCAGGTAAGCCTTAGCTCCATGGCATCGTCGCTGTGCATGAGCAACCTTTTACTTTTCACCCCAATATTTAGAGTCCTCTTCTTATCTGAAATCAGCACTGCTTGCGGCACTGAATCCTCAGTTGTCCAGCGTCCATGCTTATTATACTTACTCCAAGCAATATTAGTATCAGATAAATTCAAATTGCTCATGTAGGGATCCTTGCTCTCTTCCTGTGTTTGAAAAATACTACAATAATCACTTAGTGTAGGTAAAATCTCAGTAACACCAGAAATGGAAGCTTCCCCAGATAGAGTGCCATTTGGAAGTGAAGATGAATGAGCATCCTGTTCATCGATCATTGTGTCTCATATTACTTCATAGATGCCAAAAGAATATGGATGTGATATGAAAGAAACATAATGTAAATAGAGAAATAAAATATGCCTGTGAAGGTTGACCTGTGAATCTACAGAATTTGCTGACTTTCGGAAACCAATGACAAGTTTACCTCCTGGATCTATCCGACTAAATGTTACTGCAATGTCATGGTTAAAGAAAACAATTAGAGAGAAGATTCACATGTGTATGTACAGACTTGCACACAAAAATATTTTCAGAGAATTTGAAAAACTAACAAATGATCTGGACTGGAATGAGACCTCCACATAAGAACCATACTGTTTTAAGAGTTAAAAAGAAATCCTAGCATTACACATGGCATCTTTGACAACGTGCTTCAAACATAAATGAAATATTATGGTCACAGTGATATATGATAAAGGCTTGGCACTTTAATTCTGTTTGAAAGAATCTTAGCATAGCATACTGTTAAGAGAATAAAGGTAACACTGAACCCTCAACTAAAGCATTTAGTTGATTAACCCTCTACACATACATAAGAGAGTGAAGCATACCAGTATCACCCGCTCGTAACTGCATTGATTGTATGCAAGGGGTAACACCCTCCAAAACGTACATCCTGCTATTATTATTGGGCCAAAATCTGAACTGAAATGTCCACTCTTTCCCCTTCACATCTTGAATGCGCAATGGAAGGCCCTCAGATTGAGAAATAGAAGGAAAGTATGCCTGCATCAAATTTAAATTTATAGTGATGCATGAGAAAATAACAAAAACTTATTGAGGCATAAGCATAAAATAATAGTAGTAGTATGAACCATGAAAGGTAGAATCCCAGACTTACTTCAGCACATGCTTTTGGAAGAACCAACCGACCAATGCGACCAGCGTCACTGGCACTCAGTACCTTCTCAAACAGTGGCACAATAGCAGAATTCAAACTTCAAAGCACCATAATCAAGGTAAACAGTACATTGGAAACAATGGAAATCAAAATTAAGCATACATTTTATCAACTGATTCTTAAATAGTGATTAATTTTTTCTTAAAAAAGTCTAGGATACTCTCCAGATATTTTCTGCAGCTCCTGGTCAGTAATTCTTGGCCAGTACCGAGGAAGCAACTGATTCTTCCCCCGTCCTTCACCTGGTGGTCTTGCCACGCGCATCTGTGGCAATAAACCTTTATTTGTCTCTGAACTCGTAGCAGAGCCAACTTTGGGGGGTTTTGGCAAAATAGGGCGAGACCTTTGCCCTTGAACACAGGGTGAAGATAGTACAAAATTTGGAGTTGCCGAGCTGGTTCCCAAAGTAATACACAAGGAAGGGTTTGCTGGTGACTCATGCCTATCTTTAGGCTCTAAGATTAATCTATCACTGTCTGGTTTGGAATATCTAGGTGACGAAGTAGACTGCTGAGTAGCACATGCTAAACCCGAGACAAATTCTGCTTCCGGACGCACGACTTCATCTCCATGAATATGGAAAATAGTTGCCTTGGGGTCACCCCTCTGATGAGGCAGGAAGTTTGGCTCATTTGCCTCCGTCAGGTTGCACAATTGCATGAGTTTCCCCTCATCAAAAGTATTACCAGCCGCACTATTTTGAGCATGAGTAGATTGCAGATCACCAACATTATTTGGCGTTGGTGTGCCCAATCCATTACGAATTCCATGGCTCTGAATCTGCAAAAAAAATTATTACCATGAGAAAGCTTACTTTGACTGTTCAATAAGAATGTTTACACTTCCTTCATAAAGTAATAAAATATATCATCATCAAATGCATCAATGTAGCATGAGAAATAGTCAGGGAACATGAAAATAATTATCTATTGCAAGTAAATAGTTATTCTCAACAGGTATCAGCTTGTCATTCTGTGATAACTATCTTACTGATGATAGCCGAGAAGTATTCCAGCAGCGTGTGCATCCTATGCCCCCATAATCAAGGAGCTCCACCGAACTTGCAGAAGCTATACATCCACAATGGATGTGCTGCCATGCCAAATTCAACTTAAATTAAAAAAAAAATCAGCAGAGAAAACCAGAAAGAAAGAATAAAAACTAACTAAAAGTAAATTCAGATATGTTTACCTTGCCGCATATGCTGCATTCTCTCCAACCAGATTCCGCAAAGTGAAATGTA
The DNA here is from genome assembly GCA_036897665.1 of Pelargonium citronellum. NCBI lineage: Eukaryota > Viridiplantae > Streptophyta > Magnoliopsida > Geraniales > Geraniaceae > Pelargonium > Pelargonium citronellum. Next base: position 1,014 of record JAYMSZ010003874.1, on the reverse strand, counting down.
TCGCAGAAAACCAAATTCTCATAGGCAGATCTGTAGTACATAGATCAGTATGCAAAGCAAGAGCCAAGTGCGAAAAGTGAACCCAGCATGCAAAAGAGCTATTAAATAAGGAATAATTACCCGTATAGAAATGACACGGTTTAATTGTCATCATATGAAACAAAAAATATATAGAAACACAACATTTCAAAACCGGGAGGAACCATAAATATAAGAACAAACAACATTAACGTATTTTTGCGGATTTGTTGAATGGACTATTAATGATAACAATAACTAGCATATTAACACTTGCCAACAAAAATAAGGACTAAAAGAGAAAGCATTTTCTTTGAGTAAAATCATTCCATACATATATGTAGATATAAGAGCTGTCAAGTATTGGGCACTAATAAATCACCTAACTCTTGCAGTGAGTAAACTAAAGCAAGAAATTTGAACAAACAGAATGGACAAACCAACAAAAATTATTGCTAGACCATTCGTTGTGAATTGGATTTTCTTCTTTCCATCACAGATGTTGGAAAAAAAAAACAGAAATCTATCATACAATAATAGCTGCAGGGCCGACAGTAACGGTTTTTCAATTTTTCTAATGTATAGAGACGGGTATTAAACCTCAACAATTAAATATTAACCTCCCAGAAACATCGAGAAATTAATGATCACAATATTAATAAAGCAGCAAAATTTCAATTTTTGCCTACAAAATCTTAATGAACAAATAAATAGGAACTAAATAAAGCATTCAAATAAATGCCAACAGATATTGAATTTAATAACAAAATAAAATCAATGGGTGAGAGATATAGACTAATTATAGGTAGAGTAATTAAATATAAAAGGCCACAGATAATAAGAGCATATATATATATATAATATGATATGATATATCCCCAAAGTTAATAACAAGTAGTCAATAAAAGAGGCATTACACAATAGATTGCAAATGCAGAGACAGAGAGAGGAAATAAATTACCCGCAGGTGTAGCAGAGATCGGCGAAACCACCAGA
>JAYMSZ010003873.1:0-10084 GCA_036897665.1 Pelargonium citronellum | reverse complement strand
ATCTCTGCGAATCTACGCCGCCAATACACAAATCTAACAACCCCTTAACTTGCTATCAAAACAAGACTCGCTATCTAAACGAGAAAGACCGCAATTAGTTATCTGTAAACTCAAGAGATCACCGTCGCTGAAAATCAGGCGAAGCCGTACGAAAACCCTAATTGACTCTCAAAACGGTAGAGGAGGAAGAAGAAACCCTTTACCCTATGAGATGTTAATTAAAGGAGAATCAATCTTAATATCAAGACATATTTATTCAAATTCATCCAGAATTGAGAGAATCTAAAAGAAACAAAGATTTCATCTGTCCCAAATGAAGTGTTCTATTTTATATTTTGATTTTCTTTTTCAATGAAATTAGTTAATGTTGTATATTTCTTTCTCTATCATCATGCACATGTGTTATTAACAAATTTAATAGATGTCAGCTAACTTATTATAAGAACACTATTGATAAACCATAAATAACTAATTTCCTTGAAAAACAAGACACTTGTTTTAGTAAGACACTTATTTTGAAACAGAGTGAGTAATATAATTGATGATCAATATGGGGAAATCGATTTAAGACCCTTGGCTTCATCAAAGTCTCGAGTATGAGTTTCCTTTCAGTGTTGGTATTGCCAATTAAAAAATATTACCTTTTGTCGTTAACATTTTAAAAATGTTACGTTTGATTTTCTTTTCGGGTCAAGTCATGTAAGAGTAAGACCAGTGATATGTGAGTTAGATTTCAATTCCAGCCCATTGACTATAAGAGGAAGAGGATGATTGGTTAGCCCAAAATTGTAAAACAAAGCCCAATAATATCTGAACATAAGTTTGGGCTGAAGGTCACTCCAGGCCCAATATCACTTCCGCACAAAACAGAACCCAACAAAAAAATCCACCATCTATATGGACAAAAACAGACGATCACAAACGCAGCAGCTTAGCCAAGAACTCGACTCCATCACCAGCCTCGTCTTCCAGTAAGATCCCCAATTGCTTCTTCTCGTCGTTTTCCCATAAATCAAATTGGATTTTAGGCTATCATTATCGATTTTATACATAAAGTTTACCCACTTTTTATTGCGTGACGAGCGCTTCGATTCATCTGATTCTCAACTCTTAATCGAAATTGAACTCTGATCTTACAGGTCGTGATCGGATAACAGGATCAACATGGCCTTTGTGGTGACCACCTTAATTTTCGCGGTGGTTGGGATCATTTTCGCTCTTTGTGCCAGAATCTGCTGCAACAGAGGACCCTCTGCAAATCTGTATGATTTAACGCTCATAAACTCTTTAATTTTTATTATTTTTAAAAATTATATCATACTTTTCTTCTTTATTGATTTGAATTTAAATGTCTGATCGGTAAAAAAAAAAAAAAAGGTTTCAGTATTTGTTGATTGAAATTGGTTGATTTGATTGGATTTTTCTTCTCTCATTCTGCTGTTTTAGTTACTGTCATCTAAGATTTGTTGAGATTGTGTGCTTTTCAAGGTTAAATGTAGTTTATAAATTGCTGTTGTTCTGATGTTGTAATGATATCTGTTGGATTCATTGTGATTTCTAGACCTTTAAGTTGCCTGTGGGTATTATAAGATTAAAAACAACCAAACTGGTGATTTTTAGGAACTGGAGTAAATCCTTAATACCGAAATCCAGTATGTTGCACCATAATGGAGTGAACTTGTAGAGTTATTCAGGAACTAGAGTAAATCCATAATACCGAAATCTAGATCAATTACACAGTCGTCAATGAAAGTGGGTCAAAACAGCTAGGAGCAGATTCAATCATTCAACCACTATCAGCTTCCTAGGGGGAGGAAGATTTAACTTACAATGAAATTTGACATGTATGTCCAGACATTAGAGCAAGCAGGAGAAATACTTATGAAAGAGAAAATTACACTTCACTGTGCACGAGAAAATTTGTCTCAGTTATCTCAAGCTAACCTAACCCAAAGCCCCAATACACTCGAAGCTATATTGCTCATTGTAATTCTGTACTAATCTGCACACCTCAAATAACACTTTCTCGTGGAGCTTCCGAACTCTTTATCTCTTGCTCTGCTCTGACCTACAACTTCTTAGCGTGTTATGTTTTATCAAAGAGGTAATGAGCTCCTTTTTTATAAGAGAGCTTGTCATAAGAGGACAATGAACATCTCCCCATTCTTCTTCTTGTAAAATCCTTATTCTCTCCCATTTAAAATGATGGTGTTGAAATTATTGACAAATATAGTAGAGGTGCATGCTTTTCATGTAAATAAATGCAAGGTTGGTTCTCATCAAAGATGGGATGTTGTTTGCCTTGAGTGGGACCCATGATGACCAACAATCACCCCTTCTCACACTAACAAAGAGATATAGTCAAACTTCCTATTTCAAGTCCATCTCAGCCAGCTTACTTCAAATTTTCAGCTTTTCTTGGGAATTACTCTGGTTTGGTCATCGTATCATGTGCATTTTTTGTTGTGTAGACTGTAGATCTGTTTAAGTGGCATGGGCTTCAGGTTTTAATTGTCTTCCTTTTCACCACAGCATAGAATTTCTTGAATTCCTAATAGACCTAATCTTTGCTTCTCAACAAACAAACACAAGTCTTTCACGAAAATCATTAACAAATGTGACAAAATATATGTTTCCTTCAGAAGACTCCACTTCAGTGCGACTATGAACATCAAAATAAATCATGACTACCTTATCCTTCTTTATTTCATCCTCTCTTTTTTTTTTGTGAAAGGGAACAATGTGTCACTTTCCAAGCACACAATTATCACATGAGATCAAAGAAATACCTTCTATGGTAGGAATGAGGGATTTTCGACCAAATTCACAACCCTTTCTGCTCATGTGAGCCTATCTCTTGTGCCACAATTTGTTGAAATATCATCATCATCATCAACTGTACAATTTGATTTGTCACATACTTTCTCTTGTGTCTGATACTACTTGCAACATAGCTTTCATTTATCCACTACCAATGAGCCTGTGATGAGATTTGTCATCTTAAAAGCTATATGCATATCTCATCTTGTTCATCGTATTTACTGCAATCAGATCCAAGCACAAAACTTGAATGTGTCGTGCTTCCTTCAGAGTGACTGTGCATCCAGTGCATCCCTTACTTCTTTGTTTGCACACATCACCAATCCACACAATTTTTAAACTACTTCTGTTTCCTATCTTTACTACTCTGCAGTTGGTAAAGAATTCACGTCTGGAACACAATGGAAAGAGGCTCTTGAATCATTTACTCATTCAGTATCTAAATCATTATTCTGATTGCTCTCGCAATTTGCACATATGAGTGAAATGACTTCCTCAAAAACTAAGGTTGTAGTATTTCTAGCAACACCATTGTTCTTACTCTTAGCCTTCTTCTTGTTCAAGAACTTGCAATTTTTCTATCAACTAGCCTATCCCCTACAATTATAGCATTTTTTCTTCTCTGATTTTGTACACTACTTAAAGTTTGAAACGATTTTGTTACTCTAGGCTTCTCTTCCTTCTCATATTTTTTATTAGGTATGTTTGATAGTCGATCATGTCGTGATCTTTTGGGCTTATTTCTTCATTCATCATGCTGCTCTCGACCATTTTTGAGGTCAACATATCTTCTTGGCGATTTTAAGATTGAAACCCAAGTACCAGGAATACGGTAGGCATTTGCTCAAGTGTCATCGCAAGATCCTACCTGTAGGTGTGGATCCACACCCATTCAAGTACGCCTGAAGATATAAGTGATTGTCGCAGGATAATGCCTTCCCAACTAGAATATGGACTACGAGCGTTTTTTTAATTAAAACTCACAAACTTGAGGGTTTTATGATATAGCCCCCAAACCTGTGAGGATTTAGAGAAAACAGATATTTTGCCACTTTCATTGTTGATATCCGTGAAAGACTTGGGTTTATCTTTTGAGAGCCAAAGTTCAAGTCATTCCACAATTCAAGAAACTTCATGTCATGGTTGAAGGGGAGACAAAATTGAAGTTAAAGCTCATGCAACTACAAATGATCCTCACGGCAAAAAAAAAAACCACCCAGATGACCAAAGTAATTATCAAAGAAAAGTTGAACCCTTGCAGTAAGCTGGTCAGGATGAATTCCATATAAGGAGTTTGGCTAAATCTGTCCTTTAGGGAGGGAAGGGAGATTTTTGGTCATAATGGGTACCATCCTAGGCTAACAACATCCCATAATTTATGGGATTACATTGCATATATTTTCTAAAAGCTTGCACCTCTCTTTTATCTATCTATAGTTGCAGCACCTCCACATTAAATGGAGTTACCACTTAACATTAAACGTGATGATATCTGATATGCTTTTATGTTTTTTATTGTGTTCTTTTCTTTTATTACATGTGTATGACGTTCATATAGTCGTATTATCTTCAAGCTGTGTGCATAGTAATTAATCTTTCTTTTTTTATTTCTTTTTTGTACAGGTTGCACCTAACATTGGTTATTACAGCAACAGTTTGCTGTTGGATGATGTAAGTCAATGTTTGATTTGTAGTTTGCACTTTCATTAACATCTATATTCTATAACAAAAGATGGCATGCGTAAATTTCTTTATTTATGCGTCCTTAGGCTTAAATTAGGCCAGGATTCATGACTTATTGCTCAGATGTAGAGAATAGACTTGGGTATCTTGGGGGTACGTACACTAGGTCATTGAATTTGATCACCATCTTAGGATCTTGAACCCAAACTCATGTTGATGAGTGCAGATTTCCTGTGATATGTCGTCACTCCTGTCATTTTGCCGAAAGGATAACAACATTATTGGGGCTCTTAAAGAAAATAGGGAAGATGTTCCTTTTCCCATTTTATGTTTCGCCGTCCCCTTTCCTCTTTCGCCTCTCTTGTTGTTATAGTGACATCGGTCAAATGCGATTTGAGAAAGAAACATATATAACCTGTGCTTATGCTATTTCATTTTGATTATCATAGTTTCTAAGACTGTTTTGATGATTTGTAGGTGGGCAATTGTATATCTTGCACAACTGAAACCACTCATAGTCCCAATTCTGAGTGAAGGTGAATGAAGTGATTTGAGTTATTATGGAGCTATTTTGATCTCGGGTGTGGTGGATCATTTGACATGTTGGATTTGTTTGTAATTCTTGTTGGTTTTGCATGGATGCTTGATTATTAGTCTGCTGAGATTAGCTCTCATTTGGTATTGGAATTGTAATGATGTATGCAGTATGCTTGTTCCATCAACTGCAGAAGAGTGGTAATAAGTGAGGAAGTAAATAGTTTTAATATCATAATTTGCTTCATTGATGAGCAAGTTTTACACCTGATTGGTGTGAATCATTCATTATTTGCACGTAAACAAAAAGAAATTGAAATATTCTCTACATTTTGAACTTTTGTATTAAGAAATGATGTTTCAATGAAAGATTATTGAGACCAGCCCTATCTTATTGCATGGATTTTGGCTCAATGTACCTCCAAATAAATTATGTGAATTTTTAATTTTAACTGAAATGTTAAAAGTTAAATTTGTTTTCGATAAAAAGTTGGGTTTAAATGCAGGACGTCCTAACTAAAGGAGGGCATTGCTACCACTCGTCGAAAATTCAGATGATGAAATAAATAAAGATAGTGCTAACATTTGGCCAATATACAAATGATGAAATAACTGAATTTCATTAGTATATAAAAGCTCATGACGTCTTTTGCTAACTTTTCACGTTCTATTCATCCACTAAGAAATCTATTCAAAAACACAATATTTTGTAGCCAAAATTTAAAATATGCCTATTAAACATGAAATTAATCACATTGACCATCACAAGACTAACTCCAAGGTGTTTAAAAATTAGCTTGACAAATAATATGTAGATGGTAATTTCAAATTTGAATGAAAATTAAGATGAGAGATAATGAAAGCAAATCCACTTGTAAGATAAACGATGTCGTTGGGATTGAACAAGGACCCAATCTCCAAAGAGTCCCCAATTTCACTGCTCAACTTTTGAAAAGACAAATCTGCAATTCAACACAACTGCTTCAGCCTTCAGTTCCATCAACCCAATCTCCACAAAATATCCACACACACACACATATGTTTCTAAAACCCTAAAACTCCAATCACTCTTGCTCGCTCGCTTCGAATTCGTTTGCCAAAACCCTGTGACCTAAGACATGGCGACGCTTCAGCTTGCAAACCCAAATGACCTCATCTCCTCTTCTTCACTCTCTTCTCTGCTACAACACAAGACCTTCTCTCACTCCAATTCCCGCTCATTCGCTTTTCCTAGTAATGTCAACCGGAGAAGCATGCGGAAGAGACACCGCTCTCGCTCTGGTAGAGTGGCCTGCTCCTTCGCTCCTATGGACTCCGCCAAGATAAAGGTGGTCGGGGTCGGTGGTGGTGGAAACAATGCCGTCAATCGCATGATTGGAAGTGGCCTGCAGGTGTGTTTTCATTTCACATTTTCATGAAATTTGTTGCTATGACGCTCTAGTTTCTACTTTTTAGCCTAATTTAAGAAATGGGTTGCGTTCAATTTTGCATTTTCATGGAAATATGTTTGTTGTTTGAAAATTGTGCATTGAATGCTATAGAAACAAACTCATTTTAGATATTTGTCACTTAACAATTGCTTATACACTTCATGAAGAACCAATTGACCCCAGCTTTACTAGTGATAAACTAATATTTTCCTTCTGTTCTTACTTGATAGTTAAATGTATTGTACCTTTATTTATCATTTTCAGTTTTTCAATTCCTATGTGTATTGTGCTTTCTAGGTGGTTTTGTGCTTGTAGCTTGGTAGATCCATGATAATCATATAAAAGAAGCATATTTGGTTTGTTTGTTTTTATTAGTTGTGTGACTGGAGATAAAGTTTCCAGCACACCTCCTCTACCAATGTGTTTAGATGCAGTCCTTGTTGTTTTATTCTTAGTGTTAATGCTTAACTCATTAATGCTTATGTGGTTGTGATACCAGGGTGTTGATTTTTACGCCATCAATACAGATTCTCAAGCATTGTTACAGTCTGCTGCGCAAAACCCTCTCCAAATTGGAGAGCTTCTAACTCGTGGACTAGGTCTGGTATTCACAGTATGATCTTGCAAGGTACTCTTTCCAAGGTATTTTGTTGTGTCTTTTGATTTGAATCACTTGATCGAGATGCAGGTACTGGTGGGAATCCACTTCTGGGGGAGCAAGCTGCAGAGGAGTCAAAAGAAGCTATTGCAAATTCTCTGAAGGGCTCAGATCTTGTTTTTATAACAGCGGGTATGGGTGGTGGCACAGGATCAGGTGCTGCACCTGTTGTTGCCCAGATTGCAAAAGAAGCTGGTTATTTAACTGTAGGTGTGGTCACATATCCTTTCAGTTTTGAAGGGCGTAAAAGATCCCTGCAGGCAAGTGTCACTTCTGGTCTTAATTTGAAACTGCAACAATCATTGGTTCTATAAGTTATGCTTTAGTTACTCTCGCACCATCTTAAGCATTTTTTTGAAAGTATCTTAAGCATTTTAAATTTATTATTTTTGGATAATTTGTCCTTTTATGTCATATTATTTATACTATTCTTGTTTGGTTGATAATCTGTTTTGAATTCTGTTAATGTGCTCTTTCATAATTGTTGTACTTTTAAGATGCAGTTTCATGGTCACTAATTTGTAAATACAGAGAGATGTGATGTTATGAAATTTGTACTACTATATCAATTTAATTATTAAATGTGTATGCTTGAATTAGGATGTGCACACTTTCTTGAGATATATCCTCCTACCAATACCTTCTATTGATTTCCTTTTTATCTTTGTTATTGGTATGCTTATAACTATAATATTCTGTAGCTGGCTATGAATTTAGAAGCTTTCAAAGGAATCTCATCACAATGTCTTCTCAAGTGAATTTGTACATTTGTGCTTTGTGTTTCCCTTTTAGGCATTGGAGGCTATTGAGAAGTTGCAGAAAAATGTTGATACTCTAATAGTGATTCCAAATGACCGTCTGCTTGATATTGCCGATGAGCAGACACCACTTCAGGATGCTTTCCTCCTTGCTGATGACGTATTACGCCAAGGAGTGCAAGGAATTTCAGACATAATCACGGTGAGAGGTTCCTGAGGCACTGAGAGTGAAATTTACATTATTTCTATTAATCATTAATATTTAAAATAAAAAAACTCAACTTGTTTTAGAAGTTCTATTTCATATGTTATTTAACAAAGAGTGTGCATGTGGCATCTTTAATCAAGTGATTGCATCATTTGAAGTCCATTAGCGAATAATATTTGACTAATTGTGGATATAAGCAAAATTATGATCCAATATTGAAATATCCAGCAGTTCCAAGAAAACTCTGTTTGCTTTTCCTTTTGACATGGACTTATTACTTTACAGATTCCAGGACTGGTGAATGTTGACTTTGCAGATGTAAAAGCAGTCATGAAAGACTCTGGAACGGCAATGCTTGGAGTGGGAGTATCCTCCAGCAAAAACCGGGCAGAAGAAGCGGCTGAGCAAGCAACCTTGGCTCCATTGCTTGGATCATCAATCCAATCAGCAACTGGAGTAGTCTATAATATCACTGGAGGAAAGGACATTACCTTGCAAGAAGTGAACAGAGTGTCTCAGGTACGACATATTTCTTAAACTTACAATTCCTAAAAGTGCGCTGCCACAGCCAGTTTCCATTTGCATTAAAATGTAACCAATGTCATCAAGCACATTTTTTTGGTGCTAGGGAAGCATCTCTATGTGACCATCAATCAGTATACTCAAATTTTCATTTTTTTTTCCAATGTTGAATTTCTTAGATATAAAATAGTGTAGATGTTCTATGTGCCACCACAAAAAATTCCAATTTCCCAAAAAGACGTACAAGTCATTCCATTAGTTGTGCTGCCACAATGTACAAAATACACTGTCCAACTATGAGGCTGATCAACTGGGTGAACTGTAAAGCTTAACTAGGATAGCAGGTTCTCGGGATAATCCAGGCCTACCTCATGCGGGCCCTTATCTTGAAATTTTGAGGTGGCACCTAAGATAAGTTGAATTGAAATGGAATGACCTTTGTGTGTTCTTTAGCCTAGGCAAGACTGATGAGATAGTAGGCTTATTCATTCTATCATAAGACAGCTCCCAAAATCACTTCAAATTGTGTCATCCAAGTGAACTGTTGGGTTCCAGAAGTTCCCAGCAACCAGAGCAAGAGCAGAAGTAAATTGAACTTTTGGAGGGGTTTGCTTATATTTTATTTGAAACTCCTTTATTATTGAGCTGATGTGTGGTTGTGATGCAAAATTTACAGGTAGTGACAAGTTTGGCAGATCCTGCTGCGAACATAATATTTGGGGCCGTTGTGGATGATCGGTACAATGGAGAGATTCACGTGACAATTATTGCAACAGGCTTCTCGCAATCATTTCAGAAAACACTTCTAACAGACCCCAGGGCGGCAAAGCTGGTTGACAAAGTTGTGGAGAACAAAGGGATGGGCATGCCCCTCCAATCATCAAACTCTTCTTCCCCCGCTCCATCCAGATCATCACCACGGAAGCTATTCTTCTGATTGTTTTCAGCTTTTTTTCCCATTGGCTTCTCTAGTTCTGTGTTGTGTCTTCTAGTTGTATAATGATTTTGAAGCTTAGTATTTTTAGTGAGTTCTCTTTGTTATATGTTTTAAACAGCTGGCATTGGCAACCACAAATCAATGGTTCAATTGCATTTCCTGGCTACCATTTTGTCGGTCACCAACTATGGTTGTAATAAAGCAGCCAACTTCTCATGTTGTCGCAAGAGACTGATGGAAAAAATAGTTGTGCAAACTGCAAACAGCCAACTCAGACCCCAACTCTAATGTGGTTAGTTCAATAAGTGTAGATCGAGCTCTTGGTAGCTCATTGTTGAGACTTGAGACCTCCCTCACTGGTATTTACTAGAAATCTATTGGGAGAGAACCACAATTTGATGGCACTGATTTTTTTTTAGGTGAAAGATGCAATTTGATCACATGAATTTGTTGCACTGGAATGTTAGAGCATTTGCATTGTAGGTCCAAAATGCATGGGGACTTAAAAGGGACCCAAAAAAATACAAGGACCAG
>JAYMSZ010003872.1:0-10084 GCA_036897665.1 Pelargonium citronellum | reverse complement strand
ACGCGATATCTGAGGAAATTTATATCACAAATCTGTGGATTTCAGACACAAAATTTAATTTATGACGGAATGTGAAAAATTATTTCTATCATTGTTTGAGTTGTCACAAGTTAATGGTTGTGACAAAAATTTCTCTCACAAATGTGTGTGGTGGAAAATTTTGTCACAAATAAGTATTTGTGACGAAAAATATGATTTTTGTCACAATTTGTGACGGACCTGTGATGAAAATTTTTTTTTCACAGATTTCCGTCACAATTTACAACTTTTTTGTAGTGTAACAGTTCAAACTAAGCCCAATGAGGGGAAATCATTAACTAGGTTGACTAATTAGAGGAGGAAAAAACTATTGGTCCAATTTTAGAAAGCTCATATATAACTTATTTAAATTGAAGCTCATGTATTATAAGTTTATTTGAGATCAACCCTAAGCCCAAAGTTCCGCCTTGGGCTGATATTGTTAGGAACAATGACATTCTACCTCAGCGATCACAGGGAGCTCAGGCACCGCTACTGCTATAATACCTTCATGCCATACTAGCTTTCAGGTACGAAATTACAGTTGCTACTTTAGGTGTTTAGCGAATTAGTGGCTACTTTTTACGCCGATACTCTAAATATTTTTGACATCATTCCGAATAGCGATTTAGTGGCTACTTTTTACGCCAATGATGCACTGAGTGAGTGGATTGTCATTTTGGAAATTTATTTTTCAAAGTTCACAAAAAACAAAAGCTATAAATATGTATGTATGTATGTTATAACTAATCTAATCAAGTGAACAGGTCAACCCGGTGTCTCGGCCACATGATTGTCCGGATCAATTATTAAATCACATTTATATGTTAGAAAACAAAAATATGAGTCAAACTTATTTTGATTTAAGCTAAATCAAACTAATGATGAGATGACAAATCATTAAAATTAATTTCACATATACACGCCCCAATGAATTAGTAGGAGCAAAGCAACTCATCTGGATCTTAAATTTTAATGAGGTGTCACTATGTCAGTAGTGGTTTAGACTAAACCAATAATTATATATACATATATGTGCGCGCGCGCATGTGTATGGATGTAAAATAAATGTGAGTTGACTTAAATCAGTAATACACCAATTACGACATAGTTTTGAACAAGTGGTTGAGAAAAGTATGAAGACTACATAGTTTTAATTGATTTTTCATGTAGAAGGAATGATTATAGTAGAATGCTTACCGACACAATGTTAATTGCATTTTTTTTTTGTACAATTCTATCAATTGGAGCTTTATATACATGAAACAAAACTGGCCCCCAATCACAAAATTTCTTATCGAATACAAGAGTACCAATTGCACAGGTTACCAAAAAAGTTCTAGGATCCTTTAATCTTCTATGTACCTCCCTCTGAATAATGGTCATGCATTCTTCAATCAAGTGAACCTTCTCAGCTTATTCCAACTATTCTCTTATTAGAGAAAACGATTCTCTCCTATTGTTAACATTCTCTTTTGACTATGTTAACTATTAGGAATCCAAAGTTAATTCAGATAGTTTAAACCAAGTATAAAATTATTTAAAGGTTGCCCATCCATCCAATCCCTAGTCGGAGACTTGAACGAAAGCTCAAACAATGTATTCCTAATAGCATCATTAGAGACACCATTAAATTTGAACATGTTGCATAGTCTTACGAAGTCTTCAAGGTTTCGATGGGATCCTCACCTGTAACTCTAATTAAGAATTTTTTTTTGTATAAATATCGTGATTATGGCCGACTATAACTCAAAATTGTTTGTTTCAAATTCTAAAAGACTGATGGTAGAATAAGAATTGCTAGCATCCGATAGAGAACAAAATATCAATTACAATGCGAGATTTCTCGTTAGCATTATTAACTCAAATGATTATACATAAAATATATTATGTTTTATTAAGATCAATGCTGGCTTAATGCTACACCTAACCCTAACACTCTTAAGAGTCAAACCCATTATATATTTTTGAGCTTATGACATCATGTTTAATTGAAATTTATCTATTAAAAGAAGCCTGAACTTGGCAGCTTTCTTGATTAGATATTTTTTTGTAGCTAATGACCTCACATGCTTCACAGAATTATAATTGCCACTAAAAACATACCACAAATGTCATCTTAAAGAAATAAACTGCATAGTTGTGCATGCATATAAATATCATGTAATTAATGTGTGACAATTGCAGCTTACACATCTGCAGCTACATAATCAATATAATAAGTTTAGATTTCAGCATTTTTGGTAGAGTAAATACATATTATTTTTTGTCATTTTATATCATAACCATATAAGATGACAGGAACGAATCATTACGCCTAAAACTCTATACTGGTCGTGCGCACGGTTGTTCAAAGGACACGTGCAAACTTTCACTGCAATTTCTTTTTTTTTTATAGATATTTATATTTTCTATCATATTGTTTCTTTTTTCTTTCTAAGATCAGACTTTACACTCAATTCATTGACGATTGACGTATTATAATCATCTGTGTTGAATACGAGTAACCCCTATACTAATTTTGTTAGTGGGAGCTTAGCATTCAGCAAGTTAGGTTCAGAATCATTTGAAATTATAGAAGCTTAATTAATAAATTAATTAGTAATTATTTTTATTGCAACTCTATTTTATCGACATCTTTCGTAATTTATTGTGGCATAAAAAAAATTGGTAAACTTACATGGGTGGTTGGGATTGGATTGGTTGTCAAGTGATTGAGATATGGTTTCTTGAAGCAATGGTTTTCTCCATATGTGGAGGAAAAGGACATTAATGTAATACGTAATACGCTAAATATATTATGATTTGTTGAGACATGGAGAGCATTGGATTCACGGCAAAGAGACATGTAAATGTAGGGCTCACGAGTAATATATAAATCACTGATAATCAAAATTTAATTTGATCAAGTTTTCTTACTACATTGAACGAATTTGTATAAATTCGCTCATTTTACACTAAGAAAAAAAATCTTATTAAATAATTTATTAAATATTGGATCCTCGAAATCTCAGTAAAGTGTCATATAAATTATCCTAGACAAGAAAACCACCGAAGAAGAAAATTGGTATTGGATAATTGGGCTTGGCACAGACCATGAGCACGTTCTAGTTAGCTTGTTTTGCCGGATTCCGGTCTGGTTTTGCCCAAATTGACATATGATATGTCAAATCCGACTCATGGTTCACGTGATTTTGGTCTGCCAAACGATCCACAATTCGGTCTAAGGACCCAACTGGACCACACATGTATAGATTATATGTGTCCGCTTCTGTGTCCACTTCTCAAAAGCTCTCCACCAATTAGAAACATGGAGCAAGTCCGAAAAATACCCAGAGGGGTTGATGTACAAAACACAAACTCACACACTTGTGAATTATAATTTCTAAGTTTGATTCATTCACTCTCACACCTGCCATTGGACGGGATCTACAATACGTTTTTACTTTGACAACGAAAAATATCGTATCATTATTCGATCCGATTCAAACTCTTTCCTAATTTCATTTGAATTACATTTTATCGATTAAAACTCGATCTAAAATCTGGATTGTCACGTCGATATAAAATCAGATAAAAGTTGAGTTTGAGAAGAAGTTGAAACAATAATGTGTTGGGGCCTTGTGGGACATGACAATGCACCAAGTTGACGTTGGAAAACAACTGATCGGCTCAAACTTGTACGTTTACAGTTTACTTAAATAATAAAATTAATAGGTTACACACTAAACAAGTTGCTAAACTTGTGTATGATACACACAAACAAACAAACAACCTGGGAAAATTTACGTCATTAGCAAACATGTCGTAACCTGGATGGTTCAGTTTATGCTAAAAGATTCTGCAACCAATGGAATCAGAATCTGAGTTGATGGCATTTGCCAATTTCAAGACGACACGCATGAGAAGTGGATGGAGACGAGATGGCCCAAACCGCAAAACAATCAGCAGCTCAGGTTTTTGGTTGGTTTGTTTAGTGAGCTAAGCCCAGAACATTAAGATAAAAACACTCACACACTTATGAATTTATTCTACTAAACATTATTAACTTAATCTCACCGGAGGTGCTGGTTTTTACTTAACGTGTAAACGTTTGTAGGAGAACAATTCGAGACAACGCACTGATTTTCACTTACCACGTATTCTTTTGAAGAAGAACAGTGCGAGTACAAACTGAAGTGAATCAATAGCATTTGAGTTAGGAATTGTCGGTAATGAGGATGGCTTTAGAATACGAATCTCATTCTCATTCCATTTTTGTTTTACCCCGAACGATGCCTAAATGCTCACTAAGCACTGTATATAGAGATCATAATTTCACATTGGTAGCACCTTTCCACTAATCACCTAAATATAGTACATTTTCAAATCACTGAAACCTATAGTAGCAAATTTACACTAAAAATTCCTTCACATTTTGTAGAATGCCCTTGTGGTATGGATTTCTAAACTTCACTCTAGTAATTCCTTGCTCTGGGAAAAATGAATAAATAAATAAATAGAGATTGGAGATAATAGTGTTACGAATGCACATATTTTTAAACGGTGTCAAGATATACAATTACCTGGCTGGGAAAGAATAACTTGGAACTCTGGATACTCCTTCCAGTTTATCTGAGACATTTACACAATGCTTGGAATATTTAAAGACCAAAACGAAGGAACCAAAATCAGGTAAGGAGGGCAATCTCTTTTTCATTAATAGCTTACCCATTCATCTGTTCGGATGTTCACGCATATACAATATACATGCCATGCCAAAAATACCCCCTGGCCACAAATTAACCAGATATTGTCAGATCTCCTACAAGTTACACGTTTTTTTTCTTCTAAAGAGCAGAAAAATCCAAACCTGCCATGCCAATTGAAGAGCAGAAAATAGCATAGTGCTTATAACCAGATTTCTGGACAGAGTAGTCTATTCCAAAAAAAAAAAAGGAAAAACGGGAAAAAGATTTAGTAAGTTTCAGAGGTATTGACGAGCAACACCCATAAAACAGTGTATAACGGGATAGTTACAGAAAGAGCACTCTCTTTGTGGAGACCAGAATGCAATGACATACCTCAAAAGTAGTTCTATCAAAGACCTGGGATTTAGCAACTGCAAAACAGTACAGGTATACGCGCATAATGAAAATCTTAATCTGAATATTATCAAGGCATTTCAAGAACACAATGGATGAAGCTTGAATTCTAAACATATGAGTCCAAATTGGGATACAAGTTTTGTTCCAAGTCTAGCCTACACTTTCAACTATAAACAATGTCCATGGCACAAAAGTTCAGCAAACTAAAGAGCTAAGACTATCACAAGCTACACATTCATATAATCACTAAGTAATTTTAACCCAGGTATACAGTACACCCTTGTGATAGTGTGATTTAACAATTGAATTACAATAAAAGAAATCAATATGTATATATATGACAAAGAAATATGGGGCAACTTTTTACAGTATTTATTGTCGGGTCAATACGAAAGCATACTGATATCAATCACAATGTTGCCCATATAAGACAGCAATTTAGGGTAGGAACTTATAAATTATAATAGTGCACATGCAGGACAGTAGGAACCATATCCAGATTTTAATTTTTTCTGGATCAAAGTCATACTAGTAGCAGATCCTAACTATCTAATTGAAACATCAACAAATACTTAGAAAATGCAGATAACGAGAATAAAAGACTTTCTGGGCATTATCATGACAAAGCTTAAGCTTACATTTGTATGAACACACAACGTAAGAAGCCTCTGTAGCAATAAATCCAACCAGAAGAACCATGAAGAGAGCATAATTATTTTGGCCTGCACGTATATTATAGAAGCATATATAACTTTTAAGGAGTATTGTCATGGACAATGCAAGAAAAGTAGACTGAACTAAATTACCTATACAATTCCCAAAAGCAGGACAATGGTGATCAAACCCCTTAATGTACGCCTTGCACCTGCCACAGTATCTATTCCTCCATAATACAACAGAACCCTAGAGGGGGAAGGGAAGGTCAAAGGCATTTCAAATGACTATGAATAGATTAAGGAAAGCCAAAATATTAAGGATTTAACGGAATGGTGGAATAGCAACATTTTGCGGGGCCATATAATTCAAGTAGTTAAGAACCAGAACCGGTCTATCATATTATTTTTAGCTTTATACACATTGAGAGGTGAATATCAAATAATCATAAAAGAGAGAAAACTAATGCCAGTATTGGACTGAGCATCTTGTCACATATGTTGTGTTCTTTAAGAGTAAAAGAGAGAATTTACATCAGTTGGGTCTTCATGGTGCATGATGCTTGTTGAAAGCTCCAATTTCTGTGCAAGAGAATAAAAGTCACGGTCATTGTGCATTCAGTTTATGTAACTCGTTAGCTTAATATATGTTTACAACCTCACTATAAATCTCATTGTCAGACACTGAATCCTCAACAAGATTGTCTTTAGAGGAAGACACGTGTGTTACAAAACCAGGGTCACTTGTTACGATCCTGGTATCATAAAAATACTCATTAGTATACTAAATAGCTCATTAGTATTCTTGCTATGTGTCATGAGATCAGATAAATGAAATGAACTTGAAAATGGAACGCAAAGAAAAAAGAACAAACAACCTACACAGACCAATGGTGAGCACGGCAACTTCACCATTAAAGACAACATCCATTAACCACGAATTGGCTGCAGTAACACAGAAGTTGGAAGTCATGAGATTGCAAAAAAAAAAAAAAAAAGAAAGAAAGAAAGAAAACGTAGCTAGAAATTATTTAAAGCGTACACTGCTTCTACATATTTGTTTTACTTTATTTATCTCCCCTCATTACTCAAATGATTTATGCATGAACTCCAATATACTCCCTCTGTCCCAAAATGAGTGTCTTGGTTTCTATTTTGAGAAAAATTACAGAGAAATCAGTTAATGTTGTACATTTACTTTTGTAACCTTATGAACATGTGTTGTAACAAACTCAGAGGATTCTAACTAACTTAATATAGGAATATTATTAGTAATTCATGCACAACTAACTTTCTAAAAAGAAAATAAGACACATTTTTGGACGGAGGGAGTAATATAACGACTCCAATCCAAGATTAATCGCTTATTCTTTCACTTAAAATCAAGAAGAAGAGAAAAAAAAACATGTGTTTAGATGAGCATGTTTGAGAAAAATTGGCAATGCCATAAATAGCAGGATATGCATGGATCTATCTAAAGGCTAACCTTAATAAATATGTTCCCCAAATCCTGAGTAGTTAACTTAGTATCAATGTTTGTACTCAGAGCAATTCAAAGTACCTTTACTCCCTTTTTTTCTATGACAACTACAAGCCACCAACAGTGCAAATTTTCAATTCTCTAACAAACCCTAAATATTAGAGACAATTAATCAACAATCATTGGGACAAAACCTTCAATCCTGTTTTATCTGAAGTAATTGATATCAACGTGAACAACTCAATCTGAATAAATATTACAGGTAACTGCAGAAAATCGTCACCTCTTCGAACAACAGCAATGTAAACACTCCATACGAACAACATGTTGATGAAAACGAAAGCCGGAGCTGATCCACGGACTCCAATCAGCCGCCGGAACCGCCCGCCAAACCCCATAATCGGCAGCACCACAACAGCTGCGCATATAAAATCAATAAATTAGCAAGTAACTTCCACATACATGACCACATATAGTCAAAGAAATGTACCTGAAATTGCGAATTGGGTGAGAAATGAGTAGCCATGGAAGTAGTGAGGAACCAGTGTTAGGGCAAATTGGGTGAAGAAGACGAAGACGCCAGAGATCGCGCAACGACCAATTGACTTGGGTGAAGTTAATTGCTTGCAATGATCAACAAATCGTTTCATTTCCGGCGCCAAAATTCAATCGATTTTCTGTGATTTTTCTTCGGTACTCAAGTTTTCAGAGGATGTTTTTGCCCGATCTAACGGTTGGGAAATGATCAGATCAACTGCCGCATGATTGATGAATAAATGGAGACGCACCTGATTATTGTTCTTGAATTCTCGTGTCATTTTAATATTGGATACCGATATTGGTAGAGGCAAAGTATATACTAAAAGCTCTTAGGGCTTGTTTATGGGTGTCTAAAAAAACCTGACACTTCTGTATATCATAGTGTTTGCTTAAAGAGTGCTTTTTTATGACTTCTGTCATGATTGATGTTTTTCAAGAAGCAATTTTTTTTTCCTTTATCAAATGTAGAAGTACAAGTAGATAAAGAATAATTTATTTTTTCAAATATATCCTCATTTTTTCATTGAAATTTACTTATTTAAATTAATTTATAATCAGCTGACTTTCACAAAATAAAAGTAAACTTTTATTATAAAAAACTCAACATTTTCAATAGAAAGGTTGATTATTGTTATGAAAAAGCTGACTACTTATAAATATATAATGTAGATTTTTAATACAATATTTTTTATCATATATTAATATTAAAATATAATATGAATGTACATTTTGTGAAATTTTTTTGTTTGCTTTTGCTTATGAAATAAAAGTGCTTCTATTGGCTTTAACAAATTTTTGTTAGCAAACATACATACTTTTAAAAGCTACTTTGAAACTGCTTCTGGCTTTTGAGTAGTGTTACTAAAAAAACCCTTACACATCTAATGAACTAGTAGCACGTAAGCAAATGACAAATGCAAAAATTAAACATATTGTTTGCTTTCATCTAACTTTTGGATGACTTGTGTAATAAATGAAGTTGCAAGAAGTTATTTTATTATTATTATTACACTACCAAAAACATGGTATTTTGCGAGCAAGTTTTTGCGAGCAAAATTTTGCTCACTAATTGCTCGCAAATTGCGAGCAATTAGCTAGCAATTTGAGAGAAAAATATTTGCGAGCAAGTTGTGAGGTGAAATGTACATTGTAAAATTTCTATCATTTTGATCGCCATTTGCTTGCGAATTCCTCGCAACTTTTTGTGTTTCCAATTATTTGGCACCAAAATTTGGCACCTATATTACCATCTCATTTTGCTCACAAATTGCTCTCAAATAACTCTCCAATTTAGCGAGCAAAAAAAGTGCTCACAAATTGCTCGCAAAACTTAATCATTGAAATGACATCGTTTTAATATTGCTTGAAAATTGCTCACATATTGCTCGCAAAGATAGCGAGCAAAAGCGTGCTCACAAATTGCTCGCAAAAGTTAAATGTTAAAACCACAACCTTTTTAGATTGCTCGCAAATTGCTCTCAAAATGCTTGCAAATTTAGGAAGCAAAAAATGTGCTCACAAATTGCTCGCAAAGCTTAAACGTTAAAACCACAACGTTTTTATGTTGCTCGCAAATTGCTCTCAAAATGCTCGCAAATTTAGCAAGCAAAAAACGAGCTTACAATTTACTTGCAAAGCTTAAACTTTAAAACCACAATGTTTTGTGTTGCTCGCAAATTGCTCTCAAAATACTCTCAAATTTAACGAGCAACAACTTGTCCATAAGTTGCTCACTACTTGCACGTGACTTGCTCGTGATTTGCTGGCGAATTTCTAGCTGCATTTAACAAGTTAGATTTAAAGATCAGTAAGACCCTAATTTCTTTTTTGATACATCATATTCTTCTTATCCCCTCTTCTGATCTCAGTTCACCTCCATCCACCACCGCCGACTTTGACTACTGGAAACCTTACCAGAGATGATCAACAACAGATCGCGGTGGAGCTGAGATCGGCTTAGCGAGGAGGTAGGAGAAGATGAGACCAATGATTACGGTTTGCAGATACTTCTACTGCTCGTCGGCGGTGGCGTCCATGGAAAAGATTGTAGATTGAAACGAGATTCAAAACGCGGAGATCGCAGAGTCCTTAGCTCCACCGCATTCACATTGCTGGTATTTTTACCATTATTTTGCTCAATTTTGTGCGGATTCATAAGTTTTATTACTTGATCAAGCTTTTGATATGCTTGTTGTGTGTGTAGACACCTGATTTCGTACTCGATAACAAGTGTCCCCAAAGCTTTAGTGATGAAACGACTTATTCAAAATCACTAATTTAGATTTAAAAATCAAAATAAAAGCAAG
>JAYMSZ010003871.1:0-10086 GCA_036897665.1 Pelargonium citronellum | reverse complement strand
ATATATAGACAATTAATAAATAAAGAACCAAAGTCAAGAATTATTTGGTTTAGTCTAAGTCAATCTAATATGAGCTTGTTACCACATTAAAATATCCATTTACCCATCCAAATGAATTTGTGGGAGAGAAGCTTCCTGTTGGATCCAAGCAATTTAATAAGGTGTCATAACCTAATTTGTGACTTAACCTGAGCCAAATAGGATTTGACTTAGATTATGTATTCTCTCTATATAAACTGATATTGAACCGGCAAAGTTCATTACATAATAAAATCCAAGCAATTTGAGGGAGGACATATTCATTGTTAGAACATAAAGTCTGATACAGACCTCGAGGATTTCGCAAGAGTATTAGTCATTCCGTTCGCAGTTGTCTTGACATATTTAAATTGAACATGATTAAATTTTGAAGTAAAAAACAACACTTCTCCAAAAACCGGGAGGTCAAACCCACTAATATCTTCATAACCTGCTTGAATTTGTCTTTATTATTCCTGTGCTTTCACAAATAAATGCCAAGTCAAAACTCCAAAAATATAAGCCACAGATCTTCGTACATTACAATTTTTGTCAATTTTAATGAATCTATAATGCCACGTCTATTTCTGTGTGGATCAATCAAAAATCAATTCTTGTAGTGATTGACTTACCTTAGGCCATACATGTGTTCATTTATATATAATATACAATTTTTTTTAGTATACGTGGCTTGACCTAATTAATTAATTGGGCAACGTCCACCATGTTGGGTTTGTGGTAGTCCCCCATATAATACCGAGCTCTAGGTTGAGTGTAAATATGTGGACATCGAGCACAATCAACGCAAGAACAATCGAGATGCCCTAGTCAGGATCAATCACTAGTCGTGATTGCAAAACATAAACAACGAGACGTGAAAATGGTGAAGTATGTACGAGTACTTTTTAAGTTGAATTTGATCGGTCTAGACTAGAAAGCAAAGAATTTGATAAATAAATAAATTATGACATATTAGGAATTCATAAGATAGGTGTTAATTAGCATTTCAACATTTAATGTTATAATAGATATTACAATAGATGATAGACGCTTCAACCGTCTCAAACTAAGTGTCGTGATTTACTTGTATTTTTGTTTTAAATTAAGTGTTTTGTTTTCTCATTAGAAAGTTAGTTATGCATAAATTATAAGTGTTATTATAGTATGTTAGTATTTCTCAACTTTGTTATAACCCATCTACATAGGAATAAATCAAAACAAATATATATAATACTAACATTTTCTTAATTTGTGTCAAAATAAAAAGTATTGACATTTATTTGGGGCGGAATGAGTATAATGAAATACAAGAGTAATGATTTTAAGTTAATAATTGTTTTGTTTAAACTAATTAAGCTGTCAAGAAGGTTGCAATATCTCATTAAAATGATGATCCAATGAGTCGCTCCGCTCTTATAAATTCAATGTGACGATATTGCGCTAAATTTGATAATGCGACATTTTCCATACTACAATAAGAAGCTTGTACCAAAATAATAAGAAGAATACTAAAATAAGTAATCTACTTTTATTTTCAGCATAGCAACCAAAACGGGCCGTCGCATATAGCATATGCTGCTAAAATATGCTACCAAACACATAAACAACAATTTATTAGTTGTTACACCAAAGAAAACATTATCAATAAATGAGATATGGATTGAAAACCACATTTCTCTCTCCGGTGTTTCTACGTGTCAAAATTTTAGTGTTCGGTGTTTCTACGTGGCAAAAATATCTCTTAAATCCATGTTGTCATCTATTTACATTTTTTGGCAATTACGAATAAACCCCTCTTATTTGGGACCATTAAATCATTTAAACTTAAAATAGTTAGGAATAACATAATATTCTCATTTTGTGAACATGTATGGGTAAAATACTAATGTGCCGTTAATGGGTCATTCAAAATATAAAACAATAAACTTATCACACACAAGCTTCTGACGGACGTGTTGAATTAAGAAAAATTCGTTAAATTGAATAGCTCAAATATTGAGACATGCCTTTTATTTGTTTATAATCTTTTACCAATTGTATTATTATAAATAAACTTATATTATCAAATTAATTTTGTATAAATAAATACATGAATTTTACCGATAGAAATTTTTGTTGTTGACATATTTGTTGGCTGATGTTGACTAATGAGTAGGGTGTCTCCCAACTAACAAATGAGCAAGTTTCCATGTCTCAATAGCTTTTAATTCAGATGTGTCTCGAATCATGTCATCTCTCCAATGTGCATTGTTGGCTAATGTTCACTAACTACCTATGATGATTATTTTGCAATAGCATATATAAGCATTGTTATAAATTTTAATACATGATGTAAACTTTCTCAAAACAAATGAAGGTTATAATTGAGTCCTTTTCAATGAATTACGTGTCACAAGTATTTGTGTAAATGAAGCAGAAAAATTTACTCAAATGGAGACGGTTAGACATCGCCGATCAATGAAAGTTAGTTAACATTAATCAAATGTAATGATAGCTTACATTAACATGTTATTGTACGTGACATAAAAAGATCAACAAAATTGTCGCACGATATCTTGTCACTAACGTTGGTAATGAATTTGACTTATTTGTATGAAGTTAAACAAAGTTGGGTTATTTGTATGGTAAAATGTTCAAGTATAAAGTGACATGTCTCTTCAAATATAATAAATTATACTTTGAGAACAATTTTGAAAATTTTGCTTGAAATTCAAGAGTAAACAAATGTGAATATGTAGATATACGATATTATGAGATGTATTTTCTCATGCAACTATGCAAGTGAAACAATTTCATGAAAAATTCAGTAGTTTCAAGTAAGAAATATATTGAAATCTTATACGACGAATTTGTTGAGTGGAGATTTGCATTCAACTTTGTAAAATTTTAAATGAATAAATTCAAAACAAACAAATGAGTACATCAATATGTTCAACCAAATGGATTCCAATTTTGTCTTAAATTTTAGGGTTAAATATTTAGAGACCCCGTAGAGTTGTTTTCATTTGAGAGTTGACCCATGTTTAGGGTTTTGCCTCCTTTCAATTACTGGACTTGCATATTTTTATTTTATAGTCCAACTGACCTACTACTACAGGTTTCAACTGTCACATAAGCCGCGACCGCCACGTCACCATTGCCACATCAAAAGTCGTTGCCACATCAAACATGAATTAGATGTGTTTCACACTATCAAAACGACGCCGTTTTGATGGCTTGAAAAAAAAAAAAAAAACTAAAAACGCTTGAGATGTAGAGCTCGAGCTCTTTCCATGACGTCTCTCCAAACCCTAATTACGGCTGTTGCATACCCAGTTCGAGACTCCCGCGTATGTGTCCCGAAGGTGCC
This sequence comes from Pelargonium citronellum, assembly GCA_036897665.1. Lineage (NCBI taxonomy): Eukaryota > Viridiplantae > Streptophyta > Magnoliopsida > Geraniales > Geraniaceae > Pelargonium > Pelargonium citronellum. Next base: position 6,719 of record JAYMSZ010003871.1, on the reverse strand, counting down.
ACGGAAGAGAGGCTATTGGGCGCCAAGGCCGACATTTGCTTGCCGGGTATTGCCAGAACAAATCTACCTGCAAACCCTAACCTCCATTGATCTATTCAAGAGCTTCACCAAACAACATCAATAAGAGAGCTTCAAAATTCAAAACATTTCCGATACGGTTCGAGAATTTCATAAAAAAATCCAAATTTATTCACTCCCACATCATGTTCAGACCTCACCGGAAAAACCACAGAAGTCAAGATCTGCACAAACCCATCTGCTCAAATGCTAAATTCCACAAAGCCCAGAGCTCAAAGCTCCTGATTTGATTCCATTTACTGCGTATCCATTATGGGACCTGAGAGGAAATGGCTGTTCACGCTCTTCTCAGCCTCTCTGCTCTCTCTCATCCTACTTTTGCTCTCTTCAATTAAAGCTTTCAGCTCCCCGAAAATCTTCCCCTCCTCGATCCAGCACGGCGTGCACTACCCGCCGGCGTTCGCGTACTACATCTTCGGCGGACGCGGCCAGAGAGAGCAGATCTTTCGGCTGCTGCTCGCGGTGTACCATCCGCGAAACCGGTATCTTCTGCATCTTGCATCGGAGGCGTCAGAGGAGGATCGGCGGCGTCTGATCGCGGCGGTGAAGGCCGTGCCGGCAATTCGGGCGTTCGGGAATGTGGATGTGGTGGGTAAGCCCAATTACTTGACGTACATGGGATCGACCAATTTGGCCGCTACGCTTCGAGCTGCGGCGATACTGTTGAGGATGGACAGAGGGTGGGATTGGTTCGTTACGTTGAGTGCCTCGGATTATCCGCTAATTACTCAGGATGGTATGTTTTTATTTGGCTCTGTTGTGGCAAAAGTTTCCTTCTTTTTTTTGGAAATTTTAGTTTGATGGGTACACTGGCTATTTGGGTTGGGGTGCTTTTATGAGGATTGAGTTGAACTCAAGCTTTGAGCTTTTGATTTGATGGAAACTTGAAATGAGTTACTCGTGTTAGTTTAGATTTTGCATGATATGTTGATGTAGAATTCTTATTGTTGGCCTTTGGATTAGGATTTTTTTGGTTTTCAAAATGGGTACGAAATGTTCTTGATTCCTATTCCCAATCCTTTTTTTGTTTTGTTTATGCCGTCTTTTTGTGTTGGTCCAGGCCTTCTTGAATTGGTCTTAAGGTTATATTGTGAGGTCTCTATGCTTGTGGTCTTGTTCTTTGGTGTGTAATTTTTCGATACATTTAATTATATGACCGAGACTGTGAGTTTGACATAATCACTATTCTTCAATTCTGAGTTGTTGCTAGTTACTATAGAATTGCTGAGTGAGTAGGTGGTTTGAATTTCTCTAAGGAATTGTAAGTCGTTCAATATTGGTATTTGGTTCATTACGTTGAGTGCATCGGATTACCCATTAATCACTTAAAATGGTATGTTTTTTGGGGGGTTCAATTATTGGGAAAAAGTAGCTTTTTTTGCAACTTTGATTTGATGGATATTGGGTTGAGTGGAAGCAATTTAGCTTTGATTTGATGGAATTTGTGATTTTTGGGTCACTTCTTATTTTTGTGTAGTTTTTGGTTTGTTGAAATGAGTTAATCATGCTAGTTTAGATTTTGCATCTTGTGTTGATGTGATGTTTGAGAACTGAAATATGAAGTTGGAACATTTACTTTACGGTTGATGAGATAAAAAGATTATGTGATCCTTTTGAGGTCTCTATGCTCGTGATCTTGTTTATTATCTTCGATTGGTATTGATACTAGCATTTCAATATATTTTTTTAATTACTCGACTAGACTGGAGCTTGATTTGTAATATGCCAAGTATTCTTCAATTCTGAGTTGTTGCTAGTTACTACCAAATTGCCAAGTGCGTCAGTGTTTTAGTTCATTACGCTGAGTGTGTTGGATTATCCGCAAATGACTCAGGATGGTAATTTTTTTATTCAATTGTGTGAAAGCATTTAGGTGTCGACATTGATTAAAACTTGTGATATTTTGGGCCATTTATTGGTTTTGTTGAGATGAGTTACTCATGTTAGTTTAGATTTTGCATCTTATGTTGATGTGATGTTTGAGAACTGAAACTTGAAGCTGATTTCTTTTTTTATGTCATAGTGATACGAGTGTAAAGTTGTGAGGTATTTTTGCTTGTGACCTTGTTCTTCGTATGGAATTGATGCTAAGATATTGATATATTTTAGTATATGACCAAGACGGTTGAGCTTGTCATTGATTATGCCAAGTATTCTTCAATTCTGAGTCGTTGTTAATTACTGTGGAATTGCTGAGTCGGTGTATGGTTTAGATTTCTCCAAAGGTGCAAATTGATCCGTTCCTCGGGTTTCTTGCAAAATTGTGTCTGCCTTTATACAAAAAATTGACAACCTTAACAAGACAAATGTGAAATAAGTCCGAAACGAATTGTGAGATTCGGATCTTGATAAAGACTGCTTTATTATGCAAATTTGGGATTTATTTCAGTCCCCCGTGTTTAGAAACAAAAGCTCGGACCAAAGAACCGACATTCTGATTTCTGTGTAAACCCATATCATCATTTGTCATTGCTTATGGAACATTTACTTGTTAAAAACAATATGCATGAACAGAAAGAAACATTTGTTCTTCATTTTTTTCTTCAATTGTTTTTGTTTCTCTTTAAAGTTAGCTATTCTATGTTCATTGTGGTCAAAATTTGAATGTGAATAGATTTCAAAACTAATTACATCTATAAAGTTTCATAAATTTATGCTTCCATACACTTTCAGTTAAATGGCGGTTCATGTTTATCAATGATGTTTTCTCTATGCTAATTTTCCAGATCTATCCCATGTGTTCTCTTCTGTTAGTAGAGATCTCAATTTCATCGAGCACACCAGCGACCTTGGATGGAAAGAGTACGCAAATTTTATTTTATTTTTCAAATTTTAGCTGTATTTGGATATAACTTATATTAACCCACCTCTTTCTCATGATTCAGAGATCATAGAATCCAACCCGTTGTAGTTGATCCGTCGACTTATTTAGCCAGGAGGAGCCAAATTTTTCAAGCTACGCAGAGGCGTCCAACACCCAATGCTTTCAAAGTTTTCACAGGTGAAATTTGTTCTCCATAATCTGCTATGCCTACTCTTGTGAGAACCCTATACTTACCACACGCCTTTTGTTTGGAAAACGTTCCAAAATGGTTATCTTAGTATCTGTGTTCCAATTTTGGTCCATTATGTCAAATGTGGCTGACCTGCACTTTTCCTGTTCCTTTGTGATTGAATACATTGTATAAATATGATGATGTGGCATGTGAGTAAGTTTAAAACATCATAAATTATCATTAATTTAATGATAGTCCTCGCTTCTGTCTTTTGACTGTTCACACCATTTACAAACAATTTCTTATACATTGATAACACTAGCGAATAAGATGGTGACATGTGGACTTTCATAAACACGATGATATTTTAAATTTACTGAGATGCCTTAGTTAGCGCCACATCAGCATATTTACACAATCTATTTAATTAAAATAATGGACATTTGACAAAAGGGTATACTAGCTTTTGGGACCAAATTGAATACTAAGATGACTAAAGAAAGAAAACAAGGTTGGTACTTATTTGAAACAAAATGGATACTGAGAGGTCCATTTTGAAAGGCATTCCTTTTTGTTGTGTTTTTCAGGTACCCCGTGGGTCATCCTTAGCCGATCCTTCCTCGAATACTGCATTCTCGGTTGGGACAACCTACCGCGAACGCTGCTCATGTATTTCACCAACGTAGTCTTGCCCGAGGAGGGCTATTTCCACACTGTCCTCTGCAATGCGCCGGAGTTCAAGAACACTACCATGAACAGCGATCTACGATACATGGTTTGGGACAACCCTCCAAAGATGGAACCTCAATTCCTAAATAGCTCCAATTATGACCAAATGATTCAAAGTGGAGCTGTTTTTGCCAGGCAGTTCCATAAGAACGACCCTGTGCTGGACATGGTTGACGAGAAGATCCTCAAACGCGGGCCTAACCGAGTTGCCACCGGCGCGTGGTGCAGTGGCCGGAACAACTGGTGGATAGATCCTTGCTCCCAATGGGGAGACGTCAATGTGCTCAAACCTGGGCCTCAGGCGAAGATTCTAGAAGAGAGCGTGACAAACCTTCTCGATGATGCAGAGTCGAGCCAGTGCAAATGAAGAGGTAAAAAAAAAAAAACTAAGGATGCGTTTGGATTCATGGATTTGATATGAAATTTGGGATTCGAAATTTGAATTATTATATTTCAAATGCAAATATAATGTTTGGAAGACAAAAAAAAAATCAAAAACTGATTTCTCCGCCCATCCAAACATTGGATTTGACTCAAATTCAAGGTTTAAAATCAGATCCATGAATCCAAACGAACTATAAAAATCTTTAGCTAGAATTGGTAATTCTTGGCATCAGTGTGGATTGAACGAGAGAGACCAACATGAATTAGAGACACATTGTAAGGTCTTGAACTTGAAGCTTACCTTTGGAGGGTTCCTCTGGTGAGACACTTGTGTTTGGCAGAGAAGAAAGTGAAAGAAAAAGAAAAAGAAACAAGTGAATTCACTTGGAGTTTTGGGAATGTACTTGTACACTCTGTGGATGGTGAGCTTGTGTTTTTATTGTTAAAGCCACCAAATTGAGTCTTGAAACTGAATAAGAGGACCTCCCTCTCTGTGCTTACCATTTTTATGATGTGTGGTATGTTAATTGTTTCATGTTGGCTTCTCACTTCTCACTACACTGTTTTTGTATGATGGATTAGAAAGATCATTCTTTAACTTGTGATTTTGTTGTATTGTTTTCACTCTTAATAGTAAATACTAATATTATAGCCCACAATGCTGGCCACGAGCTTAAACAAGTTGAGTAAAAAAAGGGACATGTTTTATTGAAGTACTTATCGTCAATTTGTACGTGTCTTGTCAACTTGTAAAAAATTGAAAAATATGAACATACGAGTGGATCGAATTGAACATACCAATAGTTTTCACGTGGGATCTTAACTCAGAAGATGGGTTCAACCATCCAACATGATTATTAAACGTGTCGTGTTTGTGGTGCATTCGTGCATTACACAGATATCTTTCAGCACAACACACTCGAATTGTCAACTCTGAAGACCCAATAAATTCAATGTATCTCGGTCTAAACAAGTCAGGTAATAAATTCCCACCGACATGTGGAAACACATTTGGCGGGCTGGGCCAGTGAAGAATCGAGCCGGGATAGGGCAAATCCCGCCCAGTTTTAAACAAATCGCATGTTTGTTTATGTCGACCCGAACCGGGTATTATGGGGCCAAAGGCCATTTAAATGAGTCTTTATTTAAGGACCTATGAGCCCAATAAAAATAGAATCCTAAGAAGATCTTTGAAAGGGTACCCCTGAAACTGAAAGGCAAGGAAAAGGGATCCAAAATATGTGGGACCCAAAAGTAGTACCTGAGCTGCTAGAATTGTACTATAAATTTTTTAAAGAAAACCATAAAAGATCTTTGGTGATCTTGATATGATGATCCATCAGCCATGAATGACCCTCTGATCAGTCACCAGATGTACACCATTGATTGGCACTGAAGAAACCAAGAAATGGAGAATTGAGCAGTGGCAGTTACGGTAATTATGGTATAATAAAAAGAAAAAAAAAAGTGGTCAAACAAAGAAGAAATTGGAGAGAGGTTGTACAAATTTAAGTAGTACTATAAGTTTAGTTTATTTCTATTTGTGCCGGGTATATTCAAGTCAAATCGGACCGCGTAATTTGTGAATCCGATTATTTGAACTTATTAAGTGTATTATGTTATATCAACTAGTTTATAAATAATTTGTGTCATGTATTTTAATTTATTTAATAATTAAATTGTGTTCAAATTAATTCATTTATCGTAATATTAAACTTTCAATACGACTCATGAACACAAATTGGCATTCTCTACTCACAAACGACTATAAGTAATTTGCAAATAATGATTATGTGAGCTTCAAACATTTATGGATCCTTACAAAGGACAACATTAGAAAAAAGAAAATGAAATTTTGGGGAGTAGTGGGTTCAAACACTAACAGGTTCAAGTTACAAACACATATTAGTGCATGGTGATATTTATTTTCTATACATATAGAGCACATACAGTACTAAACACCACATGAAATTTCTCATTTGTCTATCTTTTTGTCTCTTAATTATTTGAATTAGACTATTTTGATATGTCATATAATCCCTCAAACAGTCATATATTAGAAAAATTACCAAATTAGTTCCGACATTAGCAAAACTAACGTAAAAGTTAACTATATTTCACGTCAAAGCAATTTTTGGTCGTTATTTTATATTATTAATTGAAAATCATATTGATATAAGGCTGTTTTTTATTAGAATTTTGATGGGAATGAGATGATTATTATTATTTCAATTGTCATTCCTTACATTCTCATTCTCATGTAATGTTGTTTGGATTAGTTAAAATATGAGAATGAAAATCATTTTCTTTCCATTATTAATTTTTTGGTTAACAAAAATTTAAAAAAATTCTAAAAATGAAATCGATCAAATTATTCACATTTTAACAAAAAAATCTAAATAATTATGTAAAAAAAATCATTACTTGTCATTTAATTGATAAACGCTAAAAAACATATGTATAAAAAATTAGAGTAAAATGGAGGTGAGTCGACTAACCTAAGCTTAGGTTAGTCGAACCACCAAAACTACG